>KN835568.1:0-21738 GCA_000827255.1 Suillus luteus UH-Slu-Lm8-n1
CCGGCCATCATCGTATACATACACCTTGTTTGTATGTACATCAAAATCAGATCTGCTTTCAGTCGAAAACCCGACCCTAATCTATTGTGCGAATCATTCAAATCAATAGTAAACCCGAAGTATGATTAACGCGAGGGCAGCAAACTCGCGTCTGGAAATCTCGTTGTTTCGCAGTCGGTTTTGCCTGTCAAAACTGAACCTTTCTGTATCTGCATTGGTGTGCTTTGCTTCAATTTGCATTCTACGCTTTGTGTGTATTTACAGGCTGTATTCGTACTCTAAATACATACGTTTATTTTCTCGTTTCCGCAGTGATTGACTTTGATATCTCGGTCATACATAGGAGCCCGCATCACGTCCAGGCCACGGCGGTAGCCATGAAATTTGTGTATCAACCAAAGTCCACACAATATATTCCCCTTGCTCTCTCATTATAACAAAAAACACATTTTCAAACACGTCGTTCTCGATACATCTAACCATGGCCGCCTATGACTGCAACCAGTCGAACCATCCTAGCTTTTATTAGAAGGAGCAGCCAAGGCCTGTCTAGGGAATACACTGGCCCCTAGCACATCCACATGACCCTTCTACTGCACAAGTAAGTTGTCAAGATAGGTAATGCTGGTAGATTTGCGCTTAGACTCCATGGGGATCCGGAGTATGATTTGAAACCCCCGACCGAAGATCAGCTCTCACACCAAGAAATCAGCACAGGCTTGCAATGCCTCGTGCCTCGGAACAACTGGTTATTGGATCATGGAAACGGCCCCTCAAACGCCTTGTACTCGTCAGATGGGCCTCCCAGAGTTTCTGCATCACGCGCCCAAACACCACTGTGTAACTGGATACGTCGGTTCAAACCATGACGTACATATTCGCTCCCATGATAGTATGGCGTCGAGGAGTCTCAGAGGGGCCATTCGGTGTAAGCCGTTAATACCTAGTCATTCTTACGCCTAGGAAACATCTCCGGTCACCGGCGATTCTGTGGAGGTTTCGTACCAAAAAATCAGTTGTCCTAGGTCTAGGTTTGCTGATGACATCTTAGGTCAATTGTTCCCTGTCGCTTGTGCCACAGCGATACGGATGGGACATGCAATCAAGGGTTATCAGCGAAGGCCACCCAATGGTGTGGTTCACCTCTGCTCATGTTCAGCTTTCCCTTAATTGAATGCCCCATGCTCGAACACGCAACTTTTCATAGCATCCCGTACTTTAATGGTCGTGCGATCTCCCGGACCCAGCATAACCCCCGAGGCTATTCAGTCACTGGAGTGTTAAGTTCGTAGGGCATTTGCTTTGGAACGTCCTGTTTTCCGAATGGCCTTGCGCCAAACACAACAAATACCAGAGAGACACAAGTAACAGCTGGGTATTTGATATGTCAAGCGAGACCATCCCTGCCGGCTAGCCTCTGTCACCGAGACAGACTGAGACACGCTCGATGGCGTGGAAATGCTGAACAACTCCGCAAGTAGCTTCGAACTACAACCCTGAGGCAAGTACTCATCGTGTGTATTGCGGAGATGATACTCACGGCCATGCAGATATGCGTTTACTATAAGGAGGAGTTGATGAAGACCAATTATGTTTGCGTTTTTGGAGCAACTCTGCACACCATGTCCGGCAGCCTGAGCAGAAGTGGGTAGGCAAAGGCAGATGACCGCGAACAACCGAACGATCAATGCACTCCCCCCATTCGTCAGCAGTGGTAAAAGGACTACAAGGCAATGGTTATCTGACTTCATTACAAGCATACGCTCGAGGATGCTACTTCTGCATGCCAGGAAGCACTGTGTGACTGAAGCGTGTACGCGCTCGGGCGCTCGTTATTTGCTTCTGCCAAGAATGAACGGATAGTTCTTCGTGCGAGTAGCAGATAGACACTGTAGACGAATAGTTGTCCGACCAGGCGTTTACGGGCCGTTCCTATCTAGTAAGGACTTCCTTATGCGCAGCATATCTATCCTAACGTTCTAAATGGGATTAAAATAATAGAGAAACCATTCTAGCTGCATCAGCAACGCATACAGATTGCCACCACTACCTGGAACAAGAAAGTCCTTGACCGAGATTTCCTTTCTGCGCTGAACATATATTTACTCATTAGAAGACAGGGACGTAAAGATCCGACCCGGCACGTTTGCGAATTCGAGTACAAACAGTAACCTTCTGTGCGTGAAATGGGAGGCAGTGGGCGTAATACAATAGCAGGATAGAAAAGCATCAGCTGTCCAAGATGCAGTCGTGATGGTAATGAGGTGGATATCATACATGAGGAGGTTGAGAGAGATTATACGTCTGGACAAGAAGCAAATATGTAAAAGATGATGATCGTGATTGATGGGATGCCTCACTAAGGCTCGATCCTATTCGATCGAGGCTCGGTTATAGCCGTCGGACGCCATTAAACGGGAAGTGCCGATTTGGGTGTAGGGGCCATTGTCAAATTATTATGTAGACGAGCGCGTGCTCATCGCCACTCCCTCTTACTTTCCATATCGCTAGTTTACATCAAACACGACCTACCTCTGTTTCAGCCCCCATCCTTTACCATTTCTAAAGGCCAAGCATCTCTCGAATAGCCATCGACTTCCGCAGCTAGTCAGTTGGTTAACTGTTATTCATCGATTTCGCGTCGGTTCAGGAACGTTTGCAAGCAGGCAGATGGTTTCATCAGCGCCTGCACCATTGATAAACCCTCCAGTTTCTTACGCTGAAAGTGTAAAAAAGGCTCACTCTCCTCGCTCTCCTAACACTGTTCGAATCTCTCATGGAGACTTCCCAACCGTCTCTGGCGCGTCTGGGGTATCTTCCTCTTCTTCACCGCCTTCAAACTCCACGACCCAGTTACCCAAATTACTCAGTTCGTTCGAAGCGATAGGCAGATCCCGGGCCAGCGCTTCCGATTTTCCAGAACTCCCTACCGATATATCTTCTCAGAACGTCGTGAAGGACCACAACGGATTTACGAACCATGTACATCCGAATGTCAATAATGTGCCAAAGGTAGCGCCTGCTGTGAACGTATGGACCGAACGTTTGAAAGAGCAGATGTCGCTTTCACATGTTCACGTACACCAACCTCAGAGACAACCTCGGGCAATAGTCACGTCTTCTATCGGAGCACCTTCAGGCCCTCCTAGGCTAAGACCCACCGTCGTGGGTACTTCCCCGAATCCACTTGATGTCCCATCAACTTCCACATCTCGTTCGAGTCCATCACAAACGATTTCTCTCAACGGAGACGATAATGGCCATGATCCTTTTATCGTCCGCATGCCTTCACACCTTTCTCGACACTCGTCCTCCAAGTCACTCCGTCTAGTTAATGACACAGATCCGTCCAACTGGCATGAGGTTGCTAAACCTCCATCTATTGACTTTGGAGAAAATGATGGCGGGGAGAAGCCCGAAAGGTCGGAAAGTCACGGGGTTGCTCATAATTTCTCAGATTCGACTGAACTATCCAGAAAGAGTACGTGATTTTTTTGTCAACTTCTTGCTCTTCGCCTTTCTTAGCACCCTACCTTTGTGATTCTTTACCATGGGTTATTCAATATGTTCAGATCATGCTGATGATTCGACGATGGTGCTCGTCACATTTATGTTTGGCAGATAGCATTGATTCCACCCGACATCAAAATAATTCAAGACCGCCATCAGCTCAGACGTCTCGGTTGAACAATAGAAACGTATTCGAGGTGAACTCTGCAGGTTCGCACTCGGTGCCCTATTCCCGAGTAGAAAGTCGTGCCGGGAGTTCGTCTTCGAGTCCTCGGCTACAAGTCCGAGGAAGGCGGCTACCAGATGACGATTTGACTGTAGTATATGACCTTCGTCACGAGGCTCCAAAGGTTCCTTACAATCCACCGCGCATGAGTTCAAGGGTTCCAGAGAGGACTTCATACCACCATCGCACTTTGTCCCATCCTCCCGATATTGCGTCGCATTATTTCAGATCTCCACCCATACCACCCACTATTGACCCGCCTCTGCATTCTGCACGGCTATCGCCGCTACTTTCAGCCATTCGACATCCGTACTACGCAAATACCGTTTCAGGACACACCTCTCCTACGTACGCAGGTTCGCGTCCTCCCTCTGGAGCTGGCACTCCGCCATACCCGGTGTATCCTCCGTACACAACGACGTGCGGATACTGTCACTCGCGCATTCCGTGGGATGGGTTTGTTCCCCCAATCCACCCTCGCCCCGTTCCGGGCTTTTCTACCCCGTTACTGCAGGATGAATATGTCGTGCCGCCGATGCATCTGCCATTCTTCAATCCACCATTTCCAGGCACAGCGGAGCGATTACCGAACACCCGTTTAACGCAGAGCGAGCGCTCGTACGAGAGTTCGCAGGACTCACATTCGCATCCTGCTATCATTTCACAAAATATGGTCTTTGGTAGTATCGACCTGACTCATGATCGCATCCATCGGACACCGAACGAAAAGGAAGCTGCGAGAAAAGAGGGCAAGAAATCCATTGAGCAAACGACGGAACAGTTCTCTGGCTTTTGTATCGGTATTCCACCTGGCGAACCGGTGCCACCTCGTCAAGGTCATAAAAAACATTCGACAAAGAGTATCTCACGGCCTCCCGCGAGTCCCGTAGCGGAAGCTACTACAGACAATGCGAAGGCAATCGATGACGCACCCCAGGAAGGGTGTAAGGTGCTTGACGAACAACCGAGTACTGCTGGAGAAGATGTTTCAGCACCTGGTAAGAAGTGGGTGTTTGGAACGACAGCGAGGTTTGACAGGCTGAACGGGGCTAGTCCACTGGAGGATTTACGGAGCTCGTCATCTGAGCACCCACCTTCACCTGCGCAACCAGTTGCTTCTTTACCTGAGCAGCATCCGCCTGCCGCGACGTTCGTGGCGCAACCCTCCAGAAATGAGAAACCTGTCACATCGCCAAATAGTGCAACACAGAATGGATCTTCACTGGTGAAGTCTGAGGACAGTTCTGCCGCAAGCGACGTCTGGGAGGTCAAGGACTACGGATATGGATTCGGCGACGTGAGTGGCACAGATAATGCCACGGACGTTATTCGCCGCGCCAAAGAGGCTCGGGAGAGGCAGCGACAGGTCGAGTGGCAGAGAGAGCAAGCACAGATACAGCTGCAGAAGGAACAGGAGCTACAGCTTGACATACAAGAAATTCACACCAAGCACACGTGGCAGGAGGCACATGAAGAGCGAGAAGTGTGGAACCAAGTCAAAGAATTTGGACGTGGACGACCCCGTCGAGGCTCTTGGGCTGGTTCGTATGGGCCGCACGAGCGAGGCGCTTATGGTGGTCGAAGAGCTCGAGGATTTGGTGGCCGCTACCAAGGACGAGGTCGTGGGGGTTACCACCAGCATCAACGATCTTCCATATCTTCTCTCACGCCCCCTCCACAGTTTAACCCTTTGCCGCTACCCGGCGCCGATTACATGAATGGTTACGTCCAGATACCATCTTATACACCTCCCGATTACGAATTGTACCACCCCTTCCCAGTTGCCATACCTGTAAATGGCGCACCTCTCATCCCTTTGCTACAGTCGGCATTGCCGTTCCCTTTGGACACGACACGATCAAGTCTTCTTGGCCAATTGGAGTATTATCTGAGCTCTCAAAACTTGGCACAGGACTTCTACCTCCGACAGCGGGTGAGTTCAATAATCGATGGGAATCTTATGTTTCTGACAAGTACCGCCATGTCACACAGATGGATGATCAGGGATGGATCCCCATTTCACTGATAGCTTCATTCAACAGAGTCAAAAAGCTTACCACAGAGGTCAATCTCGTGCGCGACGTGCTCAATCTGTCCAGTTTGACTGAGGTCAAGGGTGAATATGTTCGGATGGCCCGGGAGCAGTGGAAACAATTCGTCTTGCCCAATGCTCCGAAGAGCATTGTGTGCCATCCGATCGAACAGGAGGAAATAGAGCCTCAGGACGATCAGGCCGCTTATGGCCAGGTTCAGGATGGTGAAATAGAAGAAGAAGGTGATACATATGGGGATGATGACGAGGAGGAGGACATCGTCTTTGTCATTGGCGAAGAAGCAGAAGGCTCCTGGGCGCCTGAACGACGATCAGCAGCATCGGAAAGCACTTGATTGCTGGAATTGCGCTCAATGACTCTTTAAAAAGCGCTCTCGAACGAAGTTTATACCCTTACGCGTGTGCACATTTCAGTGCGTTCGCGGACAGGGGATCCTATTGATTTTACCTCTTTGTTATGTTCTTTATGTGTGCATTCTCGTGTTCTCCATCGCTAACATTTTGCTTCATATGCATGCTTACACAGTAATAGTGTTTTCTTCACAACAGTACCATCCTCGCATATCATATCATCGTTCAATCGTCCTTCACATTTCCCTGGCTGGCTGTCATACAATGTTGTTCGTTTTCCTGCAGTTATCGTTCTCTAGTACACGAGCTATCCTGTTTATAGACAAAATGATCATAGGGCTCTCTGGATAGGGCATTCGCGGAACTCCTTCCTTGAACGCTGTCAGATTTGTGGTAGAGCTTTGTGATACGTACGGTCCAAAGTCATTGCGTTGCTATTTATACCCGATGAGGTCACAGAGTCCGGGGTCCTTGCATTCTGGCCGCTGCGGCTGCGCTCCGCATACTATGATATAAGCCTAACCCCACTTGCTACCGGCCATCAGCACAACCTCTTTCTTGCTTGCCACTACTATGGTCAAAGCTTCTGACGTCCTTTTGATTCTTGTTCGTACTCATAGTATTTGCTTAGTATGCACAGGGACTGAATTACTGAACAGGTTGCTATCCTCTTTCCGCCAGCGGCCGCTGCTTTCGTCACCGGCTGTAGCTGTGACTTGCTCATTAACATATGTTTGACTATGTGAGCTTCCCATGATCAATACCGTAATTATGGCACAGGCTGACCACCAGCACAGCTTGGGATATTTCCCCGGACATATTGTGCGTCTCTGTTTCCTTGAAGAGACAGACTCTGACTCCTTATCACAGCACGCATTTTGGCTCATCTACAAGAAGATGCAAGCTGAGGAGAAATACGGGTACGGAGGGTTCCATTGTACGTACTTTGGTTACCATTCTGTGCAATTGCGGCTGAGACTATGATGTAACAGACACTGGAAACGGGCATTACCAGGCTCTCAATCAAGGTTCTGGTGCTCCTGCAAACTATGGCACGGCAGGGCCTTAGGATGTTTGTCACTCGGATGATATCCAGCACACATATGGACTGTAACTTTTGCCCTCCACTTGTAGAACTTTGTAACTAGTCTCTTGTTCATTATTGCCCATACCTTATGAGATTTGTTGCTATCATCATTCTTTCAAAGTCTGGAAGATTCATGGATTTATCTGGTGAAGTGGAGAACGCCTCTAGCATTGCAATAATCTGAAGGGCAATTCTGTCGACAAGGGACGCTGATAGAGAATGAGAAAGCTTACTTCCTCGGCCTTTATCTTTTCCTTAAGAAGATTAGCGACGCGCGTAACGTCCTTGATCATGATTTTCTGACGGTCCAGCTCAGCATCAGGCACATCAGGGAAGAACCTTGCGAAGTCCTCCCGACATTCAGCCTTTTGTTTTGCGCTCAACTGACTAGCATCAAGCCTCGCATGGGTGGGCAACGACTTGGATGGCTTTGGGGGTTTGCGCGATCCGGAAGCGGCAACAGGCTTATCATCTTGATATTCCTCGTCCGATGCTTCTGGTTCACTCATGTCCTCATCGATGGACATGCGATATTCATCACTGTCCGGGCCACTATCTTCCTCCTGATCACTGCGTACTGCCGTCTCGGAATGAGCAGCAGATGGCCCGTCATCGTCACTCCCTTCCCCGTCTTCTCCCTCTAACAGGGCTGCACACACAGATCGCCAATCCTTCCGGCTAACTTCACTCGATCCCTCCAAGCTTGCTCCCCAGCCTGACGCAGCATTTCGAAACACAGAAAGAACCTCTTCGTCATCTGGAGGGAGTCCAAGAAGTTGAAGTGCAGCTGGGACCGATGAAAGTGATATAGAGATAGGGTCCGAAGACGGAGAGGGAGCGCGGTCGTCGTATTCATCAAGTAGGAAACCTCCAGCATCTTCTATCAAGAATCCTCCTGGTGATACGTCTTCTGCGGCAACGAATCCACCAGACTGTGCTGAGTCACGCTTACGCTTCTTTCGAGGCGGGTTTGATGATCTTGAGGTGTTTCCAACAGCTCTATCGAATGCATTATCTATGCGGCGACGCAGACGAGCGGACAGAGCAACGAAGCCGGTATCATCCATGATTTCTTTAGGGATTGGAAGAAGCCAAGACGAATGTGTCACGTGGACATTGACGTTCCTGAATGAATCAGAATGATGCATCAACTTTGAAATTTGATGGCTTGAACTGCCCGCTGCGTGCTGCGCGCGAAATGTACCCTTGATATCTCTGGACATTTGAATTACACCAGCTGGGACCTAGGTTAGGCCTAGTATCGCGCGTTGGCAAAACGGACTTATATCCCAAATAGTCATCCAATGCATGTGAACCTTGATTGTAACATGGGATATAAACACCTCGCGTGGTCACCATCCAGTCCCACCTCCTGCTCCGAGTCACAATGTCCCAGCTAGAAAAACACTCGGATAAATTTGATGTTGAGGTCATAGAAAATTTCGATCCCGCCTCTTACTACGAGCAGGCTGCTGGTCGTTTGGTGATCGATCCTCAGTATGTGACCCAATCCCTAGCGGCGAGTTAATGACCAAGATCATACCTGATCTTAAAATTAGGCAGGCAAAGGTTGTGTTTGGCGAGGCGTTAGCTTCGACGCTTAAACTGAGCCCCGACGGCTCTACGATTCTTTGGCCACAACCTGCCGACGATCCGAATGACCCACAGAATGTGAGAATATTAATTTATATCTTGCGGTGAGATGGACTAATTTTTGAGGTAGTGGAGTGACCGGCGTAAAGCGCTGCACCTTCTTATTATCACTCTAGCAGCCGTCGTACCTGATTTTGATTCGGGAATTGGTGTGTCCACATTATGCATATGATGCTTATTGTAGTGTCTAACGACATGGCTAGGAATTGCTTCAATATTTGGATTGGCACAGACATATCGCACAACAACAGGGGTTATCAATAACCTCACGTCCAAGTACGCAGCCTTATATTCTTAAATGAAGGGAAACCTTAATATTAGCCGATAGTTGGAGTATTTTCTTGATAGGTTACTTCGGTTATTTAAGAGACGAAATCCCACAGATCAACTGATTCTTCCTCTTGCAAGGATGGGGCGGGATCTTTTGGATAATGCTCTCGCGACGTTACGGTCGCCTTCCTGTGCTATTTTGGACACAGGCACGTGTCTTTTCAAGGTCTTTTTGAATTGTTGGAATCAATTAGTCTGTGCTTAGGTTTTTGCTCTTGCCTTCCTTGTCGGCAATACCTTTTCACCGGACTTGGCTACCTTCACAGGTAAGATTTCAAATGTAGTGAATAACCTCAACGCCGATGTGTTTTGTTTGAAAGCAATGCGTTGTTTGACAGCATTTTTTGGGTGCGCACCTAATACAAGTTTCTCGATTAGCAATAATGACACTCACGGATAAATAGGACATGTCCTCAGGTCACAGTAAGCCCTGCATGCTACATGCCCTCATTCATGCTACCGTCATCTGAACTTAATTCAAGGGCCTGTATATTGTCACTGATATATTTCCATTCCATCTACAAGCTCGGAAGCTGAATGTTTGGACCTTTGGATATATCATGCATGTTGTTGATGTGTTCGTTAACGTGTAACGGCACTCATGATTAAGTATAGGTCCCCATTCTTATCCCCATTCGCTTTTGGATTTCTTGTAGCACGTACGAGGCAAGTCCTAACCTTCCCTTTGAGATACACAGCTACTGATGCGCGCATAGCTGGAGATGGGCCTATGGGATTGGATCGCTCTACGGCGCTGTCGTTGTAGCCCTAATCGGTCTGTTCATGGAAGAGACGTGAGTTTATATTTCACAACCCATTTTGTAAAGTGCTACATCATGATTAGGTTGTATGACCGCCATCTGGATCCCAACCTACAGCAAATATTACCAGGCATGCGATACCGACTCGAGACCCTGATTGGCATCACAGGGTATAAGATGGCCAAGTATCGGTCACGCTGGTCAGAGATTGTATGGGCATGTTTGAACGTTGTATGGAGACCTCAGTTTATTTTGGTTGCATTTTTTGAAGTGAGTTCGCAAATAAAAAACTTGGCAATATCTCAACCTCACTGATATTCATTAAGGCCATTGCTTTCGGATTCGCGATTGGCATCAATGTGAGCTGCTTTTGTTGTTTCAAAGTCCTTTGATAACTAAGGATAATAGGTGACGAATGTCGTTTTTATGGGCTCCCCTCCTCCAGTCGGCTTTGGATTCAGCCCATTTGCGGTTGCTGGTGCATACGCGACTCCGATCGTGAGCCTCATTGTTACCAGCAGATCATAATGTGTTTATGTCATGCTAGCTGGCGGTGATTCTAGGAGAGTTGGGCGGGCGATTCATGAATGACCGAATCATGAACTTTACTGTTCGGAAGAATAAGGGTATATTTGTGGCTGAGAGTCGATTATGGTGGGTACAGAATGTAGGTTATCACCTAGCTGCTGCTGATAGGACTTGCATACTGCAGGGCATGTTATGCAGCAATGCCATTGTTCATATGCGGCTTCTTGACATTGGGAGCTGGTATTCAGCATTTGAATAAAGCTGCACTTATTTTAGGGTGGGGGATAGCGGAAGTAGCAGTCATGGTGAATACAGTTGCCGTCTGTGAGTCACGCTATCAAATGCGGATACTAGTCAAGTTCCTGATTCTTTCATCAGATGCGTATTGCAGTGATTGCTTCCCTCGGCATCAGGGAGAAATTAGTGCTCTGCTCAACCTGTCGCGTACACTTGGTGGTAAACACTCATATTGCTTCTCTACTTTTGACCACATGTCATGACTATTCACAGGCTTCAGCGTAGCATACTTCCAAGTTCCATGGGCGACAAAGTCTGGTGGAATCCAAACATATGGTGTTGAAGCAGCGTATGTGAACATCCGAGTGGCTCGTGACAAATTCTAACCACATGCCAGAATTGTGATAGGATTGTTTTTACTTGCCGTGCCGACGGTGCAACTGAGAGGGAGATATTTCCGGGTACGTGACAACATTATGATCTGATGAGTCTCCCTGTAACTTCCGCTGGCATTTGTAGGAGCACTTCGCATTATAATATTGCGATGCTGCTATTTCTTAGCTCCGAGTATGAGAACTGTATTTTGCCGGACAATAAGTTCGGATCGCAAGGTCACAAAGTAGTCTAACTTTAAAAACAAACAGTCCTATGCCAGATCACAGTGGGTATTCCAGCTATATATGTGAAGGGTCCGTAGGAAAATGTACCATCACTGTTCAAAAAAAGGATAGTGTTCACACCACAAACGCAGCGAGACAAAGAGCACAAGTGATAAGCATACTGTATTGTATGCTTGCGCCTAAGGTTGCTCCAGATGTGGTAGTGCTGCTTGGGCTGGTCGCGCTGTGTGAGCCGGAGGCATTACCGCTCGACCCACTAGAACTCGAAGAGGATGATGGTGGGGCAGCTGTCGCGAGGTTGCTCACAGTGGCCCATGTTGCAGCGACATTCGTACTCGTGTTACCCTCAAGGTAGGGGAGGTAAGACACGGCGCCATTGCTCGTGAGCTGTACGAGAGCGGTGACGCCGGCGAAGTATGTCGCTTTGGAGTCTTTGGTGGTAGGCGCTGCCAGGGCCTGAGTGGTGTTCGTCTGGGGATTCATTAGTAGTGAGAATGTGTTAGTCAAAATGAAGGACCGTACCTCGACATTGATTATGTACGTGGCGGAGGAATCTGCAGGAATGAAGGCGAACTCTTGCTGGACCTGTCAACTACATGAGAATGTATCTTAGGTAGAAAAAGTACAGGACTTACTGTGTTGTCTGCCTGGAAGAATGAGGTGACTTGCCCGTAAGTGGCAGGGAATGCGCTTCCATTTGAGAGCGGGTAAGCCTGGGGCTGCGGTTGGAAGTAGGAGTCTGGAGTAACTATTAATGTTTTTTCCCTCGGTGATGAGAGTACAATACGTACAGTGAATGACGAAAATGTCTGCACTCCCAGCAGGGACGTTGGGGACGTCTAGGAAGTGAATGTGATTTTGCGCAAGAGCCATGACTGGAACGTAGCCCGAGGGGTACGGCACTTGTTCATCGTTGACCCAGTTTAATGGAGTACTATTGGCCGCTTTAAGTAAACCCATGTCTAGGGAGAAAAGGTTTCCCTGCGACAACGCATCTGTGGTGGCATGTCAACAAACAAGATACATGGAAACGGCACAAACTTACAGAAGACGTTCGTGTCATGGTCAAGAATAGCACCGAAAGATGTGTAGTCGAAAGAACCAGCAGTGACTGCTTGCGTGGACCACGATTTTGCGGCCGCGTCGTAGATGTAAAGAGAGGAAGGATTCTTCGAGTCGGCATTGATTGCATAGATCGCGTTGGCATACTATCAACGGGAAATTAACACTCCGCAGAAGGTACAGTTGCGCATGCTCATACTTGCCTGCGAGAGGTAGCATGTGGTGTTAGCTGCATCAAATGGCCTTTGAGGGAAAAGTGTAAGCGCAATACATGGATGAAGAAAGGTACTAACGGTCGGTTGGACGCTGTGATGTCTGTGGCCGGAGTGCCTGTATGAACAGAACGTTAGGCCTCTGAATCTCATAAAAGCACGAAACTGACTGCTGGACCAGGTGTCTTGGGTGCCCGCGTTCCAGTCTTTGCCGTTTAGGCCGAAAGCAAGGAGGTTCCAGTTGGCGTCAAAGGCAACGCATGGAGATGCTCGGACTGTTGCTGAGGATAAGAAAAAAAGAGAGACGAGGGTAGGCAAGAACATAATTATTATGATGACGGAAGAAAAGCTGAAGAGAAGATGAAATTGAAACTTGAAGAGACTGAGTTTGGTGTGCCACGGCGCTGATTGGGCTTACTCCTACCTCATTAGGTAAGTCAAAATGCTAAATTTAAGCAACAAGCACACCAACTCCAAGACAAATATTGTAGCAAATAATTATATTGTAGGGACCGTAGATATCGGGTACATACTGAGATGCACCACAAAGTATCCAAAAAATGTGTATCTAAACTTATAGCCCTTCCTGGTTATCGAGACTGAGAAGTTGCAGAGTGCCAATCACAAGGCAAAACGTGCCTAATATTCGATGCACAGATTCATTGCTGTAAGCCAAATAAAATAAAACTTAAATGCACTTACTCGGAAATAACTTCCCTTCATTTGTGTCATAGGCACGGCGATTAAAAACAGGGCGATAACAAGCCTACAAAAACCGTCAGGTTCTTCGAGTGTGTTAAGCAATATTATCACTTGCGCTGCTTCAACACCAAACACCATTAATGCTCCAGATTTGGTAGCCCATGGGACCTGAAAATATGCGACTGCGAAACCTAGACCACAATCGTGAATATTGGAGTAATCATGCGTCGTTGCAACTCACCGCCCACTGATCTCGCAAAGTTTAAGAGGGCACTGACTTCGCCCTAGAAGTGGGAGAACATGTTACGGAAATGCAAACAAGTATATATGCGTCACTCACTGCCCTGCGAGGGAAGCAGTCATTGCAGTATGCATCTAAATGATATTCCATAAGTCATCCCATGACACTCGGAGCATTGATCCCAGACTCACACACTGCAACAGTGTTAAGGGTAATTGCAACAATTGCAATGCCCCAACCCATGATGAGAGCGACTTCGCTGAGATTTTGTATCCCAGCGCCTAGTGTCAAAAAGCCACAGACATAAAGCGGCATGGCTAAGTAACAGGTCCTACACAAACTCTTAGCTCTAAACTTAGACCGTCAGTTGAGTTTGCATACCACAAGCGGCTCTCGGCCTCGAAGAAACCACCATTTTTGCGAATATTCAGATTCATGATGAAGTCATTCACGTGACGTCCAATGAGCTCGCCCAAAAGGACGGCAACCTAAACATTACAAGTTAAGTATAGTAGTCATGCACACTCATAGATGAAAAACTTGCAATTGGAGTCGCATACGCCCCGGCCACGGCATATTGGCTGAAGCCAAATCCGACGGGAGGAGGAGATCCCATGAAAACAACGTTTGTGGTCTACAAAAATTGTCAAATATGTTACTGCCAGTCTGAACGGAAATGCTCACATTCACACCAATCGAGAACCCGAAAACAAATGCCTTTCGATAAGGTCAGCAGATGTGGTAAATATGGTCAGCAATTATCTCATCTCACCTCAAAGAGAACTACGAAGAAAAACTGAGGACGCCAAGCGACATCCAAAGATGCTAATAGAACTTCCGGCCATCGTGGTCTGAATTTTGCCATCTTGTACCCGGTAACACCTATCAAAGTTTCGATCCGATATCGCAGTCCCGTAGAAGTTCGCGGTGGCTTCGACACAAGATGACGATCGTACATACTGGTTCAGTAAAGTCAACGCTATTAACCCGGAAGAAACCACATTTCAAAACGTACGTTTCTTCCATGAAAAACGCAATGAGAAATAATACGATGGCGCTGTAGACAGACCCTACAGCATAGGCCCACCTCCAGCTGTCCGATGGTTGATAAATATTCTGAATCAGGGACAGCACAACACGCACCTCACACGCGCCACAAGAAAGCCAAATACAAATGGTGATAGGAAAGGCGATCTATGAGATTGTGAGAAATATCCTCCATACTAAAGGAATCCATTTACTGACATAACAAAACCCGCAGTCCAAATGTTCAGCTTGCGTGCTTGAAGGTGGAAGGGGAAGATATCCGTCACGACATAAAGACCCTTGGAGGTTTATAAACGTCGGAGCTATCACGAGAATTGCGACTAATCATACTGTCACCTGGGGACACGTTCTGAAACCGCAGCAGTCAGCTTAATGCAGGCGTGAACGACATGATGACTTGCCCAAAGAATGCAGACAAACAACGCATCCCTTCATCAACAGTTGAGTGTCCAATAAATACCCAACTATCGTGCAAATACCTGCGAATGTGGCTAGACTCGGTGCCAATGTTGCGCCAAGCAAGAATGCGAGTGCAAAAAGCTGCGCTCAAAGGTTTTAGGCGTCATATCAGCTAAATCACGGAAAATATATACCTGACTCCAGAAGAGCACTGGCAGGCGACCGTAGCGTCTCATAAGCATGACCCAGAAGATGCCTCCCCAACCTGACTACCGATGAGAGGAGGTTATTGTCTGTGATGACGTGATAAGCTCACCCAGAAGAAAGATACTCCAGCTTGAACGAGTTGTCATTGAATATAAATAATGAATGACGGAATACGCACTTTGATGTCAGATTGTTTATGACGCCCGAGCTCGTGTGATAAGTTTGAGCGAGCCCAAATATCGAGGCGATTCCTGGCATTTTCACAGTGATACTACTGCGAATATTGAGGAAGAGCGAAATGCATACCAATGCCAGAGTCGAAATCAGGGACCACCGCAGACATTGTGATAATGATCAAGTGCATATTCTTGCGAAAATTGGACCACTACGAATGAATAGTTCAGTGCTGTAAAAGGGACATGATAGAGAGAAATGACGAGCATTTTGAGGATCGTTCGGGTCATTGGCGGGTTGCGGCCAGAGAACCTTCGACCCGTCAGGGCTGAGCTTGAGCCTGGAGGCCATTACCTCCCCAAACTCAACCTTCGCCTGTCTAGCAAGTTACGGATGAGTAACGGTGGGCTCAGCTAGGCCAACAATCACATACTCGGGGTCAACCACTAAACGGCCAGTTGCTTGTTCATAATAAGTAACAAAGTCCACTTCATCAGTAACATCGACATCGACTGAGTCATCTGCCTTCGTTTCTGACGGCAGCTGCTCGGAGCTGGCATCCTCTAGAGCCATTGGTAGAGATGAGAGTTGGGAAGCGAATAGTCAGGTGTCACCACTCGGTACCCATGATCAATTTAAAGTGCAGTACTCACGATGACGGTATCTCTTTTAATCTCGAGGAGACGCCGATTGTGAGGCCTTGAGGGATGGCCGAAGATACGGTACTACGTGTCTGAAGTTCAGGCGGAGCATCGAGGGCTCAGTCGATCGTCATCATATGTATATCGATACACCGGTTACAAGGAATCCAACAATCTCTGCCGAAATCAGCTATTATTAATTGACGAACTGGGTGATGAGAGTGTCTGCTTGACAGCAGAACTTAATTATAGATACGTATGGATGCGACTCGGAGTTTGACGTACATCATGCAAGATGTGCCTGCAGCTGCTCGTCTCGCAAGCTCCCTCAACCTCGCGGCAGCCACGCGAGGCGTTTCAATGATATCAGCACTGTCCAGGATGGGGATCTAGTAGCACAAACTTCAAAGTGATCTGAGGTTATGTAACTTGTTCGGACAATTCCGCATCCCATCTTCAACTTAGGGTCCCAGGCTATCCCAGAAAGGATGACTGAGTTGTTCCGACATTTGCTTCTCTCCTACGTCGTCTACCCCTGCCTTCCGCCCGTGCCATTATCAAGAACTGGGGCTGTGATTAAACCATGTCATCAAAGGAGAGCTTCACGACGAGCAGCCTCTCGCTGAACCTGAATGAGGACTGGGACCGCTCGAGTGATATTATAATACCTCAGACGCAAGTACCACGAAATTCTGTGCTGTTTCCGCAGGACGATTGCAGCACACCTGGGGCAAATGGGAGTAGGAAAAGCAGGTCGCTGAGTGAGCTCATGCGGCTCCATGCCGAGAAGGGGACCGATGTGGCCTTCAACGCTGAAGAAGCGACTCGTGTGGCAGATGTTCTCAAGCAGTGGGTGGGTCTTTTGGCATCGTCTTCTACCTAAAATTTGGCTCATTATTGAATGTTGTGGCACAGATAAATTCGGGAACTTCTCCGTATGAGGGCGAGGATGACTTCTTTTCTCGTGCAAACGATGATTTGTCACTTGGCGCGAAACGATCATTACAACTAGGAGATTTCAGTGGCCGAACGAGGGGGCAGAGCGAAAGCGTTGTCTCGCGTTAGTCTTTGTGCACCGAGATCACTTTCAGTTTCGCTCTCCATTATTAATGTCCATCTGGTCTTTGATACCCTTTAGACGACACTTTACGACCTCTGATGACGCTGATGACATTCATGACCACATACTCTACTCAACGAGATAAGTCATACTAAGCTTAGTTACTTAGTAGTCCTTCTCAAATACTTTGATATTTGCAACTCTCGACCAGCACTCAGTCTGCAGATTGCTTGTGTATATTTGGCTAGGATTTGATGATGTAATTAATAAATTTGGTACAGATAGTCACGTGAGATGCGAACCGTGCAGATCTTGAACAAACCACTTCCAAACCGCGTCGAATGTGAAACTTACTATCAGACGGATGCTGAAGACTCCGAGCAAGAAGAGTGTGACGGTAAGTCTCGTGAAGTAACACACACATAATTGCTCACGAAGGAATAGCCATCACGTCCACCGCGGAGGCAGGGATCCAGGCAGACCAGTGTAAAGAGGGAGCCACCAGATATCGACTTGAGTGCAATAAGACCCCCCAGCCCAACAGAAGACCCACTGTTGTTGAGTGCAAGACGTTTGGCGTCAACTGCTAGGTCTAGTTTGACCCCTGTCACACCACACAGACATACCGATGTTTGGGACACCCAGTTAGGCGAATGGACTGACACCGAATCAGAGGGCGAAGGGGAGTTCACGGGGCGCTTCAAGATGTTTCAAGTGCCCACGAAGGCAGACCCGCCAACGAGTGGGGCAAAGGCGCGCATGAAGGAGTGGGGTCGGCCAGTCAGCCCATTTCCATACGAGGCACGACTGGATAGGAGTATGCCCGATCCAGAGGATATGGAAGTTGCAGAGTGTGAGATTGAGGGCATGGAAGGAAATTTTTTGGATGCATTGGATATTGAGAGCGTGTTCGAGGATATCGTGGAGGTGCCACCTGCGTCGGACGACCAATCCAGCAGCGATCCGCCAACCAGCGATTCTCATGTCATGGTAGAAGAGAGTGAGGATTCGGATGTGGATGTTGAAAGCAATGTAGTGCGCATCACAGGTAGCGATCCAAAGGCTGCAGCAAGAGCCGCTGCGATTCTGAAATTAGTAAGTATCTCTTGCTTCAAATACCCCAAGCTAAAGTTTCTGACTTGTTCAGCATGACTACGACTGTGTACTGGCTTCTTCCAGGCGTGCTGCTGCCCGTAAGTCGCGCACAACCTTCCTTGGCGCAGGCGTCGGGAAACGCCGCAGCTCGACACAGAGCCGGCGTGCGATTCACCAGGGAGATTCGACGCCGTGGTGCGATGTCGAAGATATCATGCAGGACATCACATTCATTGAGCAACATACGCCCATAAAACTGCCCCTTCAGGTCAGTATTGGGCACACTAGGGAGCGAGGGTCTCGTTCTTCGAGTGCGACATGCCCCCAACCTCGGTATAGGCCAAAAGCGGGCGAGTGGAGGCGTGAGGACTGGAAGCTTTTGGATAAATGTTTTTTTGAGGAGTGCCATGCCAATGGAGTTATCAATGCGCCGAAGGAGGTTATCAGGGAGGCGGTGGTGATGAGATTTCAATGTCTTGCTGGAGGCCACGATGTCGTGACGAGACTGGGTCCCCCCTGGAGTTGGTTTGTACATTTGCACAGTTTTCGTTGTCCTGGCTGAGCTGACACATCCTTAGGGAGAATTTGTTAGCGAGGGTAGATGTCCTCATCAAAAAGCGGGCTGCACGAGCCGATCTCTCAACACTATCTTTTGCCAGCTTTGTATCCCCGGATGTGTCCACGCTAGCAAATTTCACCTCTACGCCGGTCTCGCACACACCGCGGTACCGTGATCTTTTCGACGAAGCTAGTGCTATTGACGCTACGAATTTTCCCATATCTACATCATCTTACGCAGCTAGGTCTCAACCGACCATTATACCATCGAATCATCTAGCGGAAAAGACAGGTTTCTTTTCCAGGCTTCCAACATGGGCATCATTTCTTCCTCGCCATGTACATATTAAACCTGATGATCATCCCGACTGTCCTCCCTTACCTCCTCCACCCACAGACCTCGTAGACCGCCGCAAGCCCATTATGACACCAGCGCGGAAACCTTCGGAGCAGCAGAAACCGCACAAGGATTTTGTGAATCTTCACCATACCACACCTTTACAGAAGCGTGCACAGCTGCACAGGAACAAGCCAAAGCGTCTCGTAGAGCTTCGTCACATATCGCCGGAGCCTACCCAACGCAAATTCACAGGTGATTACCGGATAAGACGGAGTAGTGGTGGTAGTGTCAAAGATTTGATCCAATGTTTTGAAGGGACGAATGATCTTACTGGTGAAGCTATACAGATATCTGCAAGTTGCCGTGCAGGGTAGGCTTTCTTGGAGGCCATGACTTTACATTTAGGCCGGAATATTAGGATAATTGACCTTATACAGTAGTGGTACTGAAATAACTTTCAAAATTTCTTAGAAACTCGCGTAGAGCACAGATAAACCTTCAAGCCTGATGAAAAATGACGACAAGTTTTTTGGTTTCCGCAATATTTGAGACAAGCCAGAATGTTGAATGAAATGTCAAGGCAATATGTGCTAGGCCAGAAAAAAAATCACTTGAACCCGTACCACCATGGAGGGTTTTTCCCACGCTATTTGTGGGCAAGCTTGAGTGACTCCCGCTCACAGTTACCCACTGGCCTCAATACATAAACTTTCCCAACCAACAGAATAATGCACAACCTAAGGAATTCATCTGAACAAGCCCATAACCATGAATGTAACACCACAAACAAAAACCACCAGCAAAATGATAAAACACATATACACCCAAAACACAAACAATGACACCCAACACCCGACTGACAAGTAACACAACAAAAACCATGAAAACAAGCCCCTCAAACAAAATCACAAATACCAGAACCCAACAACACAGACCATTTACCACAAACCCACATGAAATGAACACACAAAGATACCCTCAATAAACACAAGGCATGGCCTACATGTATAACCAGTAATCTCCCCAACCCACATGTAAACCAACACGTGTTAAAACAACTAACAAACATTACTGACTAACACAAACTAGTAGTGCCACAGTTCGGCTACAGCCTGCTCGGGCATGGCATCTACCAACAAACCCGTAGTTCAGCGATAAATCGATAATAGTGAACTAAGCCACTGACTTGCCCTATAGACTGGTTCATTATGTTAGTCAGCTGCAAGAACCAGCTAAAGCCAAACTATGGCTTGAACTGGCCAAGGCCAGTTTAAGCCAGCTGAAACACTTGCAAATGTGGAATCAATTTGCTCCTCTGACTTCCTCCTTGCCTCTTGCATTATTTGGATCTACTCTACATTATTTGTACCATGAATAAGGTGCCTACTCGAGTCGACGGCTGATTTAGGCTGGGAAATGTTCTGCATCAGTAAATTCCCACATTTCTTGACTTCCTTTTTCGAGACTTGCCGCCAGTCAAAATCCCAAAAAGGAGCGGAAAAGTCACTCACAAAAATGGCGACACCAACTTGCCATCAACTTGCCACAAGGCATATAAGTTGGATAAGTAGATGCCTCCTCTTGAATTTTACTTTTTCTACCTTTATTTTCGCTTTTTGAGCAATTATTTTCAATTATTCCTACAATACAAGCAGTGCAAGTAGTGCAAATTGGAGCAACTTATTTCACTTATTGTGTACTTGTTCCAGACAAAAATAGCCATATATCATTGCATTTCCAGTGACAAGTATATTAAGCGAGACAAAAAGGAGAGAAAGCAATATGAAAGTACTGGTAAGTAGCAAAAACGAGACATTTAACATGCACGACAAAGCGAATAGCAACACGTAGTACATGCAAGCAGCAGCGGGAATGACTTGGCGGGCAACAGTGAACAAACGAGCAGGGAACAGAGATGATGGTATGGACCGTGAATGACGAGAGGAAGGGGCAGTACAAGTACCTCACTCTATAAAACAGAAAGTAGCACCGAAATCCATCAGTTGGGACACTAGAAAGTGACAGAAAAGGATAGTACCAGGTATCGAAGATGAGTGCGCGCTGAAGGATCTTCAACTCAGCTGAGGGTGCAGCTGATATATTTGTTGAAGGGATGAAATATGGGTGCGATATGTTCGTCCCTTAGGGGATGCAAGGAAAGCTGGTGTCCACTGGTAACAACTCTGGGGGAATGCGCAAGGCGCGAGAACAAAGGCGCTATAGGCGCGCGAAGCGCAGGAATGTCGCGCGTTGCAAAGTGGAAGTGCGTGAAAGTGGAAAGCGAGACTTAATGATGTGTTAAGGCGTGAGGTGTGATGCAGATGTAACCACTAGAGCTAACTGCTACTAGGGCTTGCGATGATATATTCAAAACATAGATAAAAACTCCTCGTTGGTGCTGGTAGTGAGATGGTAGTAGGTAGGTAAAGTGTAGTATGTGAAGTAAAGTGAAAATAAACATGGTACAATAATGAAATAAATGATAAATGGAGAAAATACACACCTGGGAACTTAGTTGGACATGGGGATAGGCTGTGGGAAGTCAGGCGCCATAAGGCGCTTAGGCGCGCGCAAGTCGCGCAAGTGTCGCCTATGTCGCCTATGTCGCGCTAGTGTCGTGTTTCATGCGTAGTACTGTAGACTT
>KN835569.1:0-21621 GCA_000827255.1 Suillus luteus UH-Slu-Lm8-n1
GCATCTTGCAAGATTTTCGACACTTTGGCATCTGGAGTGGATGGTTGGAACGTGAAGTAGCGCATGGCATACATGGCTTTCTCTCTTGAGGCTGACGCCCGAGCATCAGCAGTCGGAACAACAGCACCGTTGACTGCAGGCCAAGTATCCTGGACCTTGCGAATCTCCTGTTCATATACGAGCCTCGCAAGGAACCCGCCCACATACAGAAGTTCTTGATTCCATTCTATATGAATTGTCAGTACACCTCAAAGGAAACCGACGGAGAGCCTGGCACGAACTTGCGACATGGCCGTTTCTGAGTAATTGTAAGATAAGTTTACATGGAAAAAATGTGCACCCACGTTAGATCAATGGATCCTCGTTCGACAGTAGGAATAAACCGGCCAGACATGTGCCCACCGATACCAGTCGTTTGCGCTGTACTTTGCCCCTGCAACTCATCAGCACGTTTCTTATTGAACGTAATGTAGAGCTTACAATGAAGATTCGGGACATATATTCCCTAGAACATGATGACACATGACAACGTGTATAGAAACAAAAAGAAAAAAAGAGCATACCCGTCTAATTGCGGAAATAGACCTTGCGGTCCCTTGAATATGCTTCCGACGTCCGGATCGCGATTTTCTTCCACTGTTCTTGCATCTTGCTCCTCTTTGGAGAACTGTGTTCATGATGAGCACAAAGTAAAGAACGAGGTCACTGAAGGGCTCACGTAGACCATCTCAAAATCGAAGTGGGAAGGAGGATCCTTCTTCGTCATTGCTTTTAAGCCCTTATTTAGGTCCTTGTTAGGCTTAGTCGTAACTTGAGCCGAATATACCGCATATTTAGCTCTATGGGTCAACCAGGGCGGGTAGTCGTAAGTCGACGCTCGAGACACAACTTTGGTAGCTTTGGCGACTTTTGGGGCCCCGCGCCCCGAACCATCCCAAAAACTTTTGCGTTTCACAGGATCCTTTGATAGAATTTCATTGCCAGAGCGATGTGTAGATGTCACCTTCGTTCCTGCGGCGCGTGCCCAGTCCGTGAGTTCAACAGTAATTTCTTGGGCTATCAAAGCAATTTAGTATGCTTCACGTGCCGAAAAGAACGCGTGCCACCCACTGGCTACTGAAAGTCCCTTGATATGCATCGTGTCCTCCTTGCTCCTCGGTATCATATCTTTGGGAACACTAATCGGATTGGGTACTTGTCTGGACTTTGCGATCTTCATGAAGGGTTTGTTGTCGAAGGTAACATCAGCGTTTTCTACACTGGACATAAATGTCATGGTAGCTGCCAGGAACCGGGCCAAGTCGAATGGCTTCGGGATGGGAACTTGCATATCTTCCTTCAGCAACATCTCGATGGAAGTCCACTTGCTCTGGGCACAAGTATCGTCCAATGTATATAGCTGGAGATATATGTGAGTGTTGCAAGCTTGTACTCGACTTGTAGAGCTTCATAGCATACCTGGTCACCAATAAAGAATATCTCCAGAGTTTTGCCTATCAGGTGTACAATTTGGTGGGTCTGGTCAATGAAAGGGCTTGGCGCTTACCTCCAGACAAGACCCGCGGGCTATCAGTGATACTGAAGACGCTGTAGAACCCTAAAGAGAATGACTGTCAGGAGGCTGATTGACGGCGATACATGACTCTACGAACCAACACCAAATGCTCCGATCTTCTGTTCGTCCGGGTTTCCATCCGCTGGTCAAAGTCAGCGCGAATTATTTGGTAATAGAACCATCATACCAATCTTCGTCAGTCGTCCCCAGTCGGTATCTTTGAAAGCATCACCATTGTTGCGAACAACCCATTTGAACAGCTGTTGGAACGCTGAGTACAGTAATTCCGAGGCAGTACCACCCCGAGCTTACCTTCGTTGTGAGCAAGTCAGGGATAGCGGTCGTGATTCCATTTGTCTTGCCGTTTGCTCCCGCAGAATGTGTAGCGTAGCCCTCCGTCTGAAACTCTATTACGACCTTCGTAGCTCTAGCGTCGTCAGCATTCTGTAATAGTTCTCGGAACACTAGGCGCTCTTCAGTTGACCGCGCTACCCAATATAGCGGTTTGACGAACCTGTAAACTCTTCGGGATATCGAGCGAGCACTTTATCGACCAGCGCACGCTGGTTTACTTCTACTCTCCTTGGTTGTTTAGTAGTCGCAGTCTGTACACCTGTTAGAGCGAGCGCCTGAATTGGAAACATTTACCACCCACCTTGTTCAGGGCCATTGCGCCGGTGGCCTAGTATTGAATTTTCTTGCTTTGCTAGTGTTCTGTCGTTGGAAGAAGGGTATAAGGTTAAGAAAGATGCTGATTTAAAGCTGTGGTATATGCTGTGGATGTGAAAACAAGTAGGCGTCTGCTCTCATGTTGAGAATAACGTTAGATTAAGGGAACCACAGCCGCATGTCGCACAGGTGGCAGGATTTAGACGCCCAACAACTTTGTTTCTTTCGGAACCACCGTGTAGATGGAAACCGAACTCCCCCCCTGCTCCATCCTTTGTATCCAGCAAAAATGAAATGTCAGTACTGTCACGATCCCAAGTTATCTTGCCACTTGGTAATTGGTACCAGCCTGTCAATATATCCCATCATGCCTTCGTCTTACTGTGTTCAGCGGGCAATGTGACGAGTATGAGGTATAGGTAAAGTACGATATGATGACCAGCTGATAGATTTGCATTTGAGATGATGTGTTGGTGTAAGTTCAACGTTAGAATTGGTCTGGGGTACAATTCCTCCTTCCTCCACTTACTCTACCTATGATTTCCCCTTAGCCCTCCTCCATTCTCTCTTCCTCAAATTCAAGTTGGAGCCTCATCATAAGGTAGGGTTGCCTTACTGTTCCACAGAATCTGACATTGAGTCTTCATACTGGACCCTGATCGAGATCTCTCTCGTGCTAGGTAAATTTTCGTTGCTGATCAGTGTCATTTCGACTCACCTTCTCCTAGCTTCTTCTCCCAAATCAAAGTTCATAGATTCCATGTGCAGGATGTACTGCGAGCCACTTTCCGACAATCGACGCATCGAAGAGATTCTCATTCTTGAAGTGAAGGAAATTATTGTGCATGCGATAACAGGTAACAATGATGCTGAAGTTTCAGCTGCGATCACCTAGTCAATCCCAAGAGACTATCACGTCTGATGCCTGGCTCGCAACCTTTGGTCAGGACATTTGAGCAAGATGCTGGAGATTACTAGGTGTTTTGAAGGTTCTCATCATTCCTTCGCTAGTCAGCTAATCAACCTTCAAAGCTGATCAGTCCCGTCATTCGATGCGTATGCTGGATGTTCGTCCTTTCGTTGAATCCCAGGAACATCCCCGATCAATAATACGATTGCCCTTTCATGCGCGCGACTTGTACGTCTTTTATACATTTACCCCAATCTTTTCTGAGATGAGGTCCAGCGCGCTCCAGGGTTCTCAATTTCTGTGGACAAGTAGAGGCTCCTTTGGATGCTGACCAAACTGTCTACCTCAGAGGCTGGCACCGGAGAACCATGCATCCACGCCCAAGGCATGACTGCATATGCGTAGACCAGCTCGTAAATATTGTCTCGTAGAAGCGGTTCGTCGACAAGCTCAACTCGGAATGGGAGGCATACACTCTAATTATCGCCCTCCTCGCTGTCCCTAACGTCAATTCTGCCGCTCGGATGTTAAGATATCAACAGCGTGGACACGACCATTCTATGCTTGTTTTCCTGCATCAAGTTGATCACACGCACAAACCAGACTCTGTAGAGGATGCCGTAAGTTGCCTCATGCTGATGGAGCCTCATCGATCTCACACTGGTTTAGATTATTTTAAGACAAGAATGTCACATTCCATGTTTGGGGCAAAGACGCTGACCATCATCTACTACAGCATGCCTTAGCCATTCCTCCTGTAGGGGTACGTCTACTCAGCCCGACTTTACTTGCACACCTATGTAATGCCGACGTCGCACCAGCATTATCTTCTTCGTTCTTGCTTTCACCTTCCTGGCATTCCAATATTCAGACTGTCTAACGCGCGCCCCGGTTGGCTGTGCAGTTGGCCTTGTGATGCTCCTCGTGTTGTGGGCGGTGCGGGATACACACACCGTCTGATTGCTGTATCCAATCAGGCAATGAATTGAGAAGAACTTCCAGAATTAGGCGATGCACAACCGCCTCTTTGGCAAAACCTTGCATCAGTCGCCTGTGCAACCTTCTCTAGAAGAAGGTGCATTGATGCCACTAGACAATCACTCTGAAGCGCCAGGCACAGACCCTGGAATCCGGCATGTCTTGTTTACCAGCGTCGTTACACTGTAGGTTATTTCCCACCAATCACCCTTCGATACCTTAATTTACTCTCAGAGCTGTTTGTTTTGCTCTGATGTTTATGTGTCGGGCCGAAACCTCATAAAGTTCTGGTGGATTCATCTATTGTACACTGTCTAGCTGTCAATCCTTCGTGTCATAAAATCGACGGACCAATGAAAGAAACATCGATCTCATTGACGACCGTATGCATCAAGTAGTGGTCTGCCAAAGGTTGGCTAAATTGGCAGTAACGATCAGCATCCTCGATCTGATCAAAATTCCAACACCATCACTCACACTCGGTGCAGGTTTATTTTGAAGGATTGTCTCGATTTTGTCTAGGATCTCAGGCGTCAGCTTAGGAATAACGTCCAGTGCCTTCAAGTTATCGACCACCTGCTCGGGCTTGGAGGCACCGAGGATGACGGTGCTCGTGTTCGGATTCTTTGCAATCCATGCCAACGCCAAGTGTGTGACGCTACAGCCCAACTCCGTCTCAGCGAGCTTGGTGAGCGCTTGGACTTTGCGAATCTTGGAGAGACCCTCCTCCTCGTTGAGGCTCTTCAGAGTGTCCTTGAAGAAATCAGAGTGCGCAGCGAACCGCGAATCTGCCGGGATACCATTGTTGTACTGAAGATCATGAATCATTAACAGTCAGATCTGCAATCTATCTTGGGAATGTTGATTACCTTTCCGGTGAGGAGTCCGCTAGCCAATGCAGACCAAACAGTGGTCCCGATGGAATATTTCTTGTAGACAGGTGCGTATTCCTTTTCGGGGCGTTCGCGGTGGAACATGCTAGATACCCATCAGGATGCTGGATCTCATGCGGTATCTTTGTCAACTCACTGGTGCTGGCATTGCTCAGCAATAGGAGGGATCAAGTTGAGCTTCTCAGCGACGTCTGGCGGGGTATTACAGTCTGGTCATTCAAGAGACAGGTGAAACGCACGGTAAGCCTCCTCGATGTCCCTGGCAGACCACTCTGATGTGGCCCAGTAGAACGCCTGCAAAGACCTTGAGCAGGATGAAGATACATGAGACTGGAGACTCACCCAGCCCTTCTCAATGACATAGTTGAAAGCGCGGACAACCTCCTCCATCGGCGCTGCAAACGATGTATTCAATGTCTATGTTTGTGTTCACAACTTAGAAACATACTGGTGTAATCAGGTCGGTGTGCGAAGAGGACATCGACATAGTCGAGGCCAAGACGATCCAGCGACTCCTGGGTGCCTTCAATAATGCTAAGCCGACGATAAGTTCACGTGTCCTGATTCAAGTTTCATCCACACGCACTGTTTTCTGGAGAGACCAGTGTCATTCGGACCAGTACGAGTACCAAAGAACAATTTTGTAGTGATGACCAAATCAGAGCGACGGTAGCCGAGTTCTTTGATGACGCGACCCCTATCAAAAGACCAAGTCAGACTCATTCGACGAGGCTGCATTGAGCACGCACATTTCAACTTCTGAATGACCCTTTGCGTAGCCCTCGGCAGTGTCGAACATGTTGATACCATTCTCGAAGGCAACTTTGATGATTTCCTGAATGCGAGACTGAATTGAGGATCCCCGTTCATGTGCAAGCCTCAAATTTCTCTTACCTTGACAGGGTCACCAACAACGGTTCCTCCCAGCGTCAGCCCTATTAAATAGCCTCAGCACCATGGTAATACTGTCCCAAATAGCAAGTTACTTACATCCACCAAGTGAGAACACTGGGACCCGTAGGCCGCTGGGGCCAAGACGGCGGAAGGGCATGTTCTTGGGGTCGAATTCTGTTTTGACAGACATGGCTAATGGTGTGCGGTAAGGTGGTAGTACTTGAAAGCACGATGGGACTTTACAATGACTTCAACACAAGTTATATATATATGTATGTGAAAGCCGCCAGTGTATTTCTAAGCGATGTTGTCTCCCGGAAAACCCAATGATAGGGGCCCGGGTATTATTTACAGATTATTTTTCCGACCGGCTTTATTTCAACACGATCAAGTCGCCGGCCCCCTTTGTTTCTCGTACCATCAGGTCTTCAAAGCTTTAGACCCCACTTCAAGTGCAAAGCGAAAGGTTTCAACGCGCAACAAGTGAACGGAATCAAGAGCGATTCAAGCCGACCCCTGCTGATACGCGTGAGTTCTTACTTGATCATGCTTTCCAATACATTCATCGCAACGTCATGAATGCTTACTCTCGGGACACAATAAGATATCAGTCGAACAACGGCGCTCCGTGTTCCTCATGGCAAGACGAACTCAAATTTCCGACGTTCACATGGGTCATCGACACTATTGACACTGGAAAATTATTTTCTAACCACGTGGTAGATTCCATCAACCTTTTCTTCTCACAGACGGCCGTTGGGGTCCAGTGCTGGGCGACCAAATGTTGGCTACAAGCATAAAGTTTCAGATTGGCGAAGTTTACTCATCAAAGGCAAGCACTTACCAGGGCGGCCGGCTGATTCTCTAAAATTGCCTCAATCTTGTCCATTATCTCAGGGGTGAGTTTGGGAATGACGTCGAGTGCCTTCAAGTTATCAAGAACTTGCTCAGGCTTCGAGGCTCCGAGGATGACAGTGCTTGTGTTCGGGTTCTTGGCGACCCACGCGAGTGCCAGGTGCGTGATGGTGCAACCAAGTTCTATCAGGTGCGTGTCAACTTGAGCAATCGCGTGCGACAAGAAAGGAAAGAACCTTGTTCTGCGAGTACGCTCAACTCATTGACCTTGCGGATCTTCGTGAGACCTTCCTCCTTTTGCAAACTGTCCACCGTGCCCTTGAAAAAGTTGGCATGCGTCGAGAAACGGGTCCCCTCCGGGATACCGGCGTTGTACTGCATCCGAAATAAGAAAACGGTTGTTGGCTTGTCTGAAGTAGCATACCTTTCCAGTAAGAAGACCGCTAGCAAGAGCAGAGAAGACGGTGGTGCCCAGCTGATATTTCTTGTACAAAGGGCTGTGGTAAATTTGTCTCAGCCACTGATCATAATGAAGATAATATCGACCCACCGGTACTCCTTCTCTGGGCGCTCACGATGGAACATGCTGATCAAGGAATCAGAAATTTACAATCGCAAAGATGAGGGAAACCTACTTGTGTTGACATTGCTCAGCGATAGGTCCATGGAGTCCAAGCTTCGTCGCGATATCTACAACAATCACCCATCAGCAGTGTTCATGACTCTGTAACACAAAAAAGAGCTCACGCTGCGCCTCCTCGATGTCGTATGCAGACCATTCCGACGTTGCCCAGTAGAATGCCTAGAATGGTGTAAGTACTTCGCTGCTACTCTCGTGCTCAGACTACATACCCAGCCCTTCTCAATCACCCAGTTGAATGCGCGCACTATCTCTTCCATGGGGACTGAACAATTGAGTTGAGCTGATTCCGTCCCTTCTACATAATGACCAATCATACCTGAGACATCTGGACGGTGCGCGAAAATGACATCGACATAGTCAAGACCAAGACGCTCGAGGCACTCCTTAGTTCCTTCAATAATACTGCAACCAAGTCAGCACAACTATCAAAAGTGCAATCGTGAATGAGACTCGCTGTTTCCTCGAGAGACCACCGTCATTGGGACCAGAGCGCAGACCCCAGAATAGTTTGGTAGTGACGACAAGATCTGTGCGGCGGAGGCCGAGCTCCTTGATCACACGACCCCTTCCCTCACAGTCAGCTTTGGTGCTCGTAAAAACGTTCAAGACCCTCACATTTCCACCTCGGACTTGCCTTTTGCATAAGCCTCTGCGGTATCGAACATGTTGATGCCATTGTCGAACGCGGTTTTTATTATGTCCTTTTGGTAGGAGTTGAATGCTCTGATACTTTGAAGACTGGGGAGTTAATGCTCACCTTCACTGGGTCACCGATCACAGTTCCACCAAGAGTAAGCCCTAGGTAAGTTCCCATTTAGGACCGTCGAACACGAAATAGTACACGGAACATACATCCACCAAGCGAGAATACAGGGACTCGGAGACCACTAGGGCCGAGCCTGCGGAAAAGCATGTTCTTGGGGTCGAATTCGACTTTGACATCAGCTCCAGAAGCCATTGTTACGCAAGAGATGATGAAAACGAAAGTAGTTGAGCAAGAGGAATAAGCCTTGAGTGCAGTGTGACTGTATTTAAAGAACCTGGTAGGCTCATTGGTGCAGCGGGCCGCTGTCACTAAGTCCGGGCCATCATCTATGTTCCCAGTCGTTCCCAAAAGAACGCGAGGTTGGTGTCGGGACACGCTTAAGCGTCAGATGACCTGCAAGCATGTGAGCGTGGCATAACTCTCAGGCTCAGGAGAGTGACCGATTAGTGAGATAGTATGGGCGGCCACTGTACCTAGCCAGGTGGGTAAAGTAAGATGACATGCGGACCTCGTAAGAACATCGGAGAAATACCTGGTTTTTAACTGGGCGACTGACCGATTGCGACTCGGAGCAGCTTCAAGTTGTCCACACCATGATCCAGCCTTCCCTTCGCGGGTTTGGGCATGTCCACAAGTGCTGCGCGTTCTTGGTAGCGCGCGGATAGCATGCTGTACTTGGCAGCTATCGCTTGCACGATTCGAACTACTTACTTCTATGATGTAGCAAGCTTGTATCACAGCTAATTGCCGTGACGTCGACTAGAGTCCCAGTGGCACCCGAACTCACACGAAGTACTGGCAATGATCGATCGTCCAGCCGCCTGCGTTCCTCCCATACACGCTGGAGGCTGCATTTCGTGAAGCTAGTAGTACACGACTCGGAACTGAAGGTATGACTGTCGAAGTCTGAGTTAAAACTTCTAATATTTAATTCTGACGTGACAAGGTCACGAGCCGCCTATCACGAAAATTGGTGACAGGGTTTCTGTATACTTAGTCTAGAATAGCGCTACGTACGAGCCAGATACCGACAGTAACAACTAGTAGGTGTACAATCGATCTAATCATACAGCACAACATCAGGATGGCAGCTAATGACAAGCCACAAAACAGCGCAGGACGTTGACGGAACCGGGCTACAATAGACTGATGACCGTGCATCCATACTCCAATGTCAAGTCCCCATTCAGCGTATCCGACTCCAGCTAGGAGAAAACAGAATATGGTCCATTCTACAATTGAAAGATGCCCCCTGAGACCGGTTGACCACTCTTTCCGCTCATCATGTCAGACGCAACGATCTCCGTCTCCTCCGTGATATGCACAGCCATGCGTTGCATGCTGAAGTTATGGTCCCGTGTGCTTCGTGCTCGAAAGATGCTGGTGATGATGCCACTTGGTTCAGACGACTGTTCGGTCGAGGAGCTGCCGCCAACGTGGAAGTGTACTTGGAGAATGATGAGGCAGAACGTGATCCCCTGGATAATTTTGTGAATAACTCGTGTATAAGCCAATTCATTGTACTCACTACAATCGGAGGGATAACGTCCAGCATGATGTATTCGCCATTGGATCCGACCAAGAATGATATAAGGAGTGCAAGCACACTCGTGGCATATAACGCGCCGCTCTCAATCACGACGATGAAAACGGGTAACAGGGCGGCAAGGCCTCCTGGCATGAAGCGGCGGGTGTGATAGATTTGCCATGCAATTGAAACTGCATTATTCTGGTCATCAGAAGCCAGTAGAGCATGTGCAATAGACGTACTGGTACAGGTAAGACTGACAAACATCGTTAGTGTATAGAATGTAGTGATACATCCCGAGGCAGCGGTGGAAACTTTGGACAGCGCGTAGGTCCGAGAGAGGGACCAAACAACATAGTACCCAGTGGCTGAAAAACAACACGAGATAAGACAGTGGTCGAATACTACCTTTCGAAACGCTCACCTGCATTAACTAATAGCACGATACAACCGGGGATGGCAACAAAGCGGCTTCTGTTGTTAAGCACATGACATCGCCAAACCTGCTCTACTTAGAGGGAGAACAAAAGTTCGAGTGGAGAAACTTACAACTACACCATCAGCAAGAGTGGTTTGCGTAATGTAAAGTGCCTTTGATGCGAGATCCAACGGCGAGGCAAGGTTTGAATAGTAGGCATCTGCACCAATCGTATCCACCTTGAATACGAAGGCCTCTAGCGCTCGAACAAAATCGATTATTAGATGCTAAAGACATATTGAGTAACTCTCCCAAGAGGTTGAACTATTACACTCACAGCTGTTGCAATGCAGAGTAGCAAGGTTGCTACTGGGATAAGGAGTTGTCGTTGAAAGCCAGTTTTTTTGAGTAAGACGAATAGCGTTAACCAGTACAAAGTAAAGAATACGCCTGATAAATGTTTGAGATGACAAAATTCAACACCACGACTTCGAGTTCAACTGGTCGGTAACGCACCGTAAAACAAGGTCTCGAGAAACAGAGCTAAGAACGAAGCTTTGTCCAAAGGTACGCCGCCCATTATGGATACAGTAGTGCGACTGGACCAACTGAGTTAGATCAAGACAGGAGAGACGACCGCTGGCAATGGAAGTTTTCTGGAGCACGGTCAAGCGCAGGCGCACCTTCTGAACAAGATAAATCGCAGAGCGGAGCCGTGTTGGGAGCTGCGAAAAGATTCATAATAGGCGTCTGGGCTGCAAAGCCTATCCAAAGAATCCTATCGTATCAGTATATACCGTAAGGATGGAGTAAAGCCGAGTATCGAAATTACTCACCTGTCTAACCATTCCCAGCGTGATCTAGCCCATCTGTTACCCTTCTCATTCAGGGATAGCTTTGTGTAGGACTCTCCCAGGAGCAGTGTCACAGTTTTTGTAAAGAGTCGCCGTTCTACAGCATCTTAGGGCATAAGAGGCTAGCAGCTAGGAGCTGTTACATTGAAACAGAAAGTAGTTAGTGGTTCGTGGGCTTACGTACTACGTAGGTGACAACGGTGAAAAGACAAAGTAGTACGCCCATGCCGTAAGACTATCCCACATCGGTCTCAAATTTGATTGATCAAGGACCTCTAGAACACATATCAGTACCATCTGTAGTGGACGTACATGTACAAGTGGCTCTCAACGTTGCAACCCGAGAAGCTATCATAATATTTGTGACAAGTCCATCTTCCTTTGATGCGAATAAGAATTCGAATAGGATCGATCCCGAGGTAGGATTTTGTGCAACCCTTACAATGCAGCCGACATCGGATGATCTCGGGACACGTCGAACCTATGATATTCTTGACCTCTTGATATTTTTTGTGGCTCCTTTCCGAGGATGGTATATTAAATTTCTACAGTGACGGTATCTTCTACAAATTCTCCGCCGTTGCATTGGCGTCTACCATATCTATTTCTTCAGTAACGAGCGCCCCGTCATTTCTAATAGAAGTCGCATCAACAAATCATCACGCCCAACTGGATATAAATCTTACCTTCAGGCTGGGTTAATCCCATAATCTCCAAAATAGTGGGCGCAACATCAGCAAGTGCACCCCCCTCTTCTCCGTCTTCATCGCTCGCAAATTCAAGACCCTGGGCTGTCATGATGAAAGGTACCTGGTTGGTGGTGTGTGCGGTATGAGGAGCACCAGTTTCCAAATTGATCATTTGCTCCGCATTTCCGTGGTCTGCAGTGATGAGTAAAACGTATCCAGCCTCAACGCAAGCGTCGTAGACCGTTCCAACCGCCTTATCAGTAGCAGTGATAGCCTCTACCGCAGCCTCGTACACGCCCGTGTGCCCTACCATGTCGGGAGGGGCAAAGTTGCACATGACGAACTCGTGTTTATTGCTCTTGACCACCTCAGCAACCTTGTCTGCGACACCTTGGGCACTCATCTCTGGCTGCTTGTCATATGTGGCGACCTTGGGAGATGCAATCATATGGCGTTCCTCTGCAGGGAACTGCTTCTCGAGCCCGCCATTGAAGAAGAACGTAACGTGGGCATATTTCTCTGTCTCCGCTATATGCGCTTGGGACACGCCTTGTTTGGAAAGCCACTCAGCCAAAACGTTGGTCATGGCTTGCGGAGGGAAAGCTACCGGGAATGGGAACTCGGCGTTGTAACGGGACATGGTGGTGATGTGCTACACTGTGCGATCAGTTCAAATAACATATCAGATTGAGGTGCAAACTTACCAGATCTTTAGGGATATCTATTTCGATTGGCTTGTCCGGGAGTCCGATGACAGTTGCGATCTCCCGCATCCGATCTGAGCGGTAGTTAAAGAAAAAGAGGGTGTCTCCCTCTTTAATGCGGCCCTCGTCCCCATTTACAATGATGGGCTTCAGGAACTCATCGGTTTCATCCTTTTTATACCTCTCCTCGATTTTTTCGAGAATGTTTTTACCTTCTTCACCCTCGCCGCGGATGAGGCCATCAACAGCGGTCTTAATGCGCTCCCAACGCTTGTCGCGGTCCATCGCGTAGTATCTGCCAACAACCGTGGCGAGCGTACCATACTCGATCTCTTTTATGAAGTCCAGCAGTTCTTCTGCGTAACCCTTGGCTGAGCGAGGTGCTGTGTCACGACCGTCACCGAAAAAGTGGATATAAGTGTGAGGGACGCCGAATTCCTTCGCAGTCTCCAAGAGCGCCTTGAGATGCCTAATGTGAGAATGCACACCACCATCCGAAACCTACAAGGCAAAGTTAACGTGATGCAGTACACAGCCATCATCGTAACATACTGACCAGACCAAGGAAGTGAAGACGGCCATTTCCGTCCTTTGCGCGCTTCATGCTCGCAAGAATCGTCTCATTTTTGTGGAATTGCCGTTTTGCAATGGATACATCGATTTTGACAATATCTTGCCACACGATGCGACCTGCACCAATGTTGAGGTGTCTGAAATATTGATGTAGATCAGTCACAATTGAACGATGTAGTAAGTCGGAAACACAGGTTGTACACACCCGACTTCAGAGTTGCCCATGAGCCCATCGTTCAAACCGACTGCGTTTCCGTGCGCAAAAAGGGTGCGGAAGGAATGTTTTTCGGCAATGGTATCCATGTTGGTGGTGTCTGCTGCCTCGATAGCATCACCTTTCAAGCCTTTCTCTGGAGAGATTCCCCACCCATCGTGAACGCTGTGGTGATTATGGTCAATGAAGCAAGGCATTTACACTCAGGTGCAACTATGCTACCCACATCAGACAGACCTTGTTCTTGACCTCGGGCATGTTGGTCACAGTGTAAAGTTGATGATTGGAAGTCTGACTGCTGGCGAGGCCTTAAATGGTGCACGCAGTGCACAGAGCAGAAACTAGTCCGAAAAGGCTTGGTACCGACAAGCAGAGCTTTGGCGATAAAGCGATCTTTGATCTTTGCGCTGAGTATACGATGAGAAGGGTCGATGATCTTATCGCCTTATTATTTCAAACTCAGCGGCTCCCATCAAGTCGACCCATTTATTTCAAATCACGAGTTTCTGTGCTCTCAACAAATTCTCTCCTTCGTGGATTCGGAAAGCCTGGTCGATATCAATTAACTATGAAACTATTCTACTCGGGGATCCTACGACTTTGTATGACTATCATCAATATCGCGAAACATCTACAATACATCAATTGGTTCTCAAAAATACAAATGTACAGAAAAGCGGGGACCTGCCCCTCGATGCCCATGACTCCTACAATACAGCTATTCTCCATGCTGACAATTGGCACACCCTGCATAATATCCACTTTCACTGTGCGGCCGTGGGGCTAAATATCCGCTCTCGCCCGCATGCGATGCCCACGGATGGTTCAACCGACTACTGTCTTGCGCCATGTTTGCATCGTAGAGCTGGGTGAACCATTCATAGTTTTGTGCTGTGGGCATGGATGCGTTTGGTAGCATTGCAGCATCGAATACATGGCGGCGTGTTATATCGGACCGCGTGTTTTTTGCCTCAGTGCTATCATATGACCACTGCCACTCCACAGGATCTTCGTAAATCACACCTCCACCTAGACAAAGTCGTCAATCCAGTTGATCACTGATATTGGCGAGTTTTCTCTTACATGATGGTGATTGGGGAGAGTTATAAGCCTCTATCAGTGCCTTCTGTTGCAACAGACAGTTTTCATCCGCCAGGCGTCTAAGCTCACAGGAAGCTTTGATGTGCCATCAGACAAGGAAAAACGACACAAAGAAGCGGGCAGACCTTTCCTCAAGATGTCCTGTCTGGTTCGCGGATCATCCTTGGCCACCTCCTTAAGAGCCTCTCGCAGCTGCAAAAAGCCGTCCTCTTCCTTCTTCCTGTAACGCCGTTGAGCAGCAGATCTGTTATCCCTAGCGGGCTGCGGTCTCTGCGGTGTTGAAGCGTTGAAGCTGTTCATGTGGAAGAAGAGGTTGGACGCAGAAGGCGAGATTTCGATGGAATAATCGACTGAAGGTGTTATTTGAGAAGTGCGCATCTTATATGCACTTTGAAACCACGTTGGCCGATCGAACACTTTATTAATTCAGGGTGAGCAGTACAACAACTTTTTTGGCAGGTTCGTTCTGACAACGAGTTGATTTTCGGCCCGAAGTGAAGACATTGTCCTCGCACCTTACTGCTGTACAAATCGCCAAGAAGATCGGAGGGCTGCGACCTCTTGGAGCCCTAGTTGTCATCTCATGTGGCTAGGTTTGACCTTTCCCCGTCATGAGCGGATCAGTTCACTACGGAAGCTGGGTTCGGCGCATGCGAATTCCTTATGTAGAGGCGACCCAACGAAATACTCTGCATATAATACGTCCCCGGACTTCCACGGCGTACTTGTGGGACAGATAGCCTGTTCTCGTTCTAGGTTTGCGTATTAGATGGTTCAATGATGTCCCCGATGACTTGCTCGTCAGATCGCGCATAGCCATCAGATGTCGCCATCAACCCGGACACGTGCGTACCCCACGTTTTCGGCAATTGATAGCTTATTTGTAACTTGCGGATAACCGCGAGCAAACCGCGAGGGATAGAAGTTTCAATTTCCTCTGACAGGCCCGAGACCCGATCGTTGTACGAAACAATGTCATATACAAGGGGGAAATTTGGCGCTACTTCAAAATTTGAAGCCGCACTTGGCGGTAGGCACCCCTTTCGGTTTGTAATTCAACTTCTTCACTGATAAGCTCAGGCGCTGTGCAGCGTACCTCTGCGCACTTTCCAATCAACGTCGGACGACGTAACTAGCGCCGTGGTATCAAAGCGCTCAACGATCAGGACACCGTTAATTGGTCCCCGGCCACACTTCCCCGCAGCCAGGCTTCTCAGAAGAGACAACAGACATTTTCTGTTTCAGATGTCACATACGGGTCTCCATCTCACCCTTCTCGCTGACCCCCTTGTAGGCCTCATGAATTTGAAATTTTCGCGTGCCGCCATAACTATATTCCTGGAACGCCATGGATATGTTACAGCTTTTCATTTATAGGTGCCCTCAGGTGCGTGGTCGATCCAATAGATCCATGATTCGATGGAGGAGGCACCAGAAATGCTCAAGACAATGAGTCGATGGAGGTCACGTTGCTGGGGACTAACAGGTCAGTCGCCCTTCGTTTATAACGTTCTACCAAAAGAATGACTTGACGGAGGAGGCATCTCGAGACAATGAGTCACCCAGGGGTCGCTAATCTTGTGCGTAATACTAAATACATGTGTTTGATTGTCACAACTCTAATCCTCGGTATCCATTTCACTTCCGGGGTTGCTACGTGTGTTGCAGCTCCAACTCATCTTCCGAGGGTGTCCGTATACGATCTCACTTAGGCTCCGCCTCCATACGGCCCTCCTGATCCTTCTGGCTGCTCACCAGGATGTTGCGGCTGAGTCAAATAACTTTGTAACCATGCAAAATCTTCGTCGGACAATGTTATAGCTGCATGCGTCAACTCAGTCCGGAACATACGTGACCGCAAAATATCTTACCTTCCGCAGCATTGTTGGGGACCAAGCCGAGCTGCTGTTGCAGGTCAACTTGTTCTTGCCCCAGGCGTCGGAGACACTCAGCCGCTGTTGCTTCTTGTCAGCTTTGCAATAAGTGGACTTCAAGATACTCACCTCTTCTCAAAATCTCGCGCCGTGAGTGGGCATTAGTACGCTCCACTTCGTTTACGGCCCCCAGCAGATTGCGAAAGGCGAGCCGCTCTCTCTTGCGATAGTCGCGCTGCAAGTTGGCCTTGTTCTGCGGTACTTGTGATGGTCTCTGGTTGTCCATCGCCTATCGAGTTCTGGCTGTAGGAGGTGTTGGTTCTGGGAACGAAATATTCTCGTTCCATGACTTTATATCTTCACCCCAATACCGGAAACGTACAGAAGCTGGCTGCGGTATGGAAAATTCATATTTTTTGCTTCATGATAGTAACCGATATGAATTTCATGTAAGACACAGGAACTGGCAATTATTACATGGTAGTGTCTCCTCCACACATCAGTAATAATCCTAACTAAGTCCTCCCTATTCCCAAATGATTCTCGACACTCTCCGTAACTTTTTAATCCTTCTCGCAACTAGTACTATAAGTACCTCGGGAATCTCCACCGTGGCTCGCGGAACTGCGGCGCTTGTGTTAGCGCCTGTCAGACTTTGCCGAGCGGGTGTGATGCTGCACCGACTGTATGTGAGATTCTGTCATTAAACAAAGCAATCGTGGTGATGATACGCTGGCTATCATACTACCCGTTTGACCTGCGTGTACTATATAGACGCCCGCCGTCTCAAAACATACTTTATATTTTTTACCTTTCGATCGTTGTAATTTCCGCCCGCAACTGATCCACGAGGCACCCACACCGGACGGATGTTCTCGACATGGTTCGCTCACCAATTTGACTGATCAGATATCAACACAGCAAGGTCAAGATGAAATTTGGCTAGAGTGGTGTGTTAACTACAAAATGAAATCATTGATACGGTGGGTCAACCTCCTTGAACTATAGGTCAGATTCAGTAACCGCATCCACATCCATCTCCTGTGTGCGCTGCTCAATAATGGCGTTTAGAGAGGCCTAGGAGGGTCCGCAATGAATTTGCGAACGTCGGAACATACAAAACACCTTACTATCCGCTGGCTTCCCACCAGATAAGAAAATTCTGCCGCACGACTCTCAGGAGACATATCCAGGATTTCTTGCAGCGATCTCTGATACAGCATCACGAAGGCGGCGAAAGGGTTCATGCCCTCCACACTCCCTAGATCCGCTTCATCCTGAAAGAAAAAGGGTAACATAATGGACTTCCTGTGGGACTGAATGAGAAGCATGGAGTGGACACACCTCGTGTTCGTCGACCTGTAGCCACCCCCGATCTTCCCAAAGTGCATTCCCACCTCCATTGTGAGCCCATTCCTGAGCCAAGTTCCCAAACGCCCTCACAAATAACGCTGCCTCGCCCACATCATTGGCAAACGCCCATTGAACCTCACACCCTGTATTCTTCGTCCCACAACCCTCGGCGATAGTCAAGAGCCGGCGGAGCTTCTTAACAGCTTTGAGAATGGGTGGCGAGAACGCATAGGGCACTAGTTTGACGTTATTCGTACTTATTTCTGCCGTAAATGTATTTCCGCTGGGGAATGCTTCAAAAATGATAAGGATATGTGTATATCGCCAGGATGTCTGCGAAATGCGATCGGCAAGTGCTTCAACCTGAGAGGGAAGCGCAAGCAGCGAGGCAACCAGTACAGCTGTGGCTGGATCCATCACAATGTCCGCTCCACCCAACACATACCTCTCTACAAGATGCACCCGGCACTCGGGGGCTTGCAATACCCGAATGAGCGCCCGTTTCTGGATGAGAGCCATACTTGCAAGATAGCAGTGACTCGCGGTCGGTGGGTTCCATATATCGGGGAGACGCATGGTGTGGGCGTTGAAGATTTCTGGAGGTGCAGCACGGGGTGGCGAGGTGCTGAGCTGCAAAGCCTGGGGTTCAGATATGATTGTGGTGGCTACCGATGGAGGGGGGTCACGTATCACGTGCTTGTTGCGCAGTGCCAGGTGGTCATCTAAAAACCCTCGCGTGGCGATGGTGCTAGTCTTGGGGTCATCCAGTCGTCTGCGTTTGGATGCAGGTGATACGGAGCTAGAAGCCACCTCCGGGACGAAATACCGTAAAAATGACGACACGTTCGCTGGTTGGTCCGAGATGCCTTGCGTTTTCCTTGGGCTGTCGGTATCCGGTAACACATTTCGTTCCTCATCACCAACTAAGAGCACACCTGGCTCGGTCGGACAACTTGACACTCGCTCGCTTTGGGAGCCAAATGAAAGCGGAACGAAAGTGGATTCCGTATGAGTCATCGCATAATCTTGGTCAAGTCCTCGGAGAGGACGACGCCCGGCCGGATATAGATATGGGCCGTATCGGTGCCTTGTCGGTAACGAGAAAGACCCTTCGAGGCACTGATCCCTATCTTGCTTCTGATCCTGAAGTTGGCATAGATAATGTGGGTAATTCTCCTTGTCCTTGCCAGAGTAATCATCGGGTAAGTAGACAGCTTCCGAGGGACTTGGGTCATTGCGATCACCATTATCTGCAACATCGGAGTGGTCGACAACGTGAATACAATCCAAAATGCCAGAAACTTGAAAGACAGGGCGAGGAAGCTTCGTGGATTGATCGTCGTTGTTCGTTTCAAGGGAGGTTTCAGCTCCGCCTTGGACTTCATCTTGTCGTTCATGGTTATCTTCATCATATTTAGCACGATGTTCATTAGGATCCTCGAATTCAGGAAGGCCAGCGTGAAGTCTTCGTTCTCTTTTCGTCAGTACCAGTTGAAATTCCTCTTCTAGCAGAAAGGGCTTGAGAGGGCGGGGAGGCGAGAAACCTAAACTCCACGAGCCGCGTTCGTCTTTTGATTTCTTCGAATCCGCCACGTTGGACGGATGACAGATAGCAGTCTCGAGATCTGCGAGCAGTCCGTGGATCTTCGCTTCGCTTGCTTTGTCAGTATAGCCGAAGTCATCCAGAGCAGGTTCAGCGACAAGAGAGACACTTTCGTCGGTTGGGATCGGGGGCGCGAATTTGAAGGGTCTGTGTGCGCCGGGATATATGAGAGCAGTTTCAAGAGACGACCAGAGGGTGCTCGTATTCTAATTGGGCTGGGAGAGCAGATTACATACCTCCAAGATAACTCGAGGTTGAGCGGCTTGATACCTTTTACGGGTTCCAGTGAAGTGTACCGCGGAACCATTTCATTCATCTTGCCTCCACGTACTAGGGACCTCATGCTTGTAGGCCGTAGAGTTGCCCCCAGGTGTACGTTGGGTGGAGGAAGGTGTGGCACTGCCGGGTGATCGTGGTGTAAGAAACCGAAATTGTGAGAAGGCACTCGGGAGAAACGTGAAGAAAGTATATCGAAAAGGATGAAAAGACTTTCACCAGCCACAAAAAAAAGGCGCAGGCGTACGCACCATCCATCAATGCAATATCCTTTTCATCCAACCTCTCCTCCAACACACACACCTCGATGTTCTCCTCCTTCACCTCTCGGTACATATGCCTGAGAGCCATGTCGAGACCCTGTTCCACGTCCATGTCTTCCAAGTCCTGATCTTGGTCTGACTTCCTTCTTCTGTCTCTTCTCGGACACGTGGGCAAGGGTGAAACAGCACAAACGGAAGGTGGCTGCCCGAGCATAGAGTCTTCTACATCAAGGATCTTCCCATCCTCTGCGCTTGGCAAAGAAGAAAATTGGGCAGTATCAGTATTCTGATTCGCCGGCGTTGTAGTATTGCCTTCTTTCAACTTCGCAGCAGCCACAGGCTTCAAGTGCTCGATAAGTAACTTGAGACTTCAACAACGGGTGAGTGAGTGCTCGTATATGAACTACAGCACACACCTGCTAGAACCCCTTGGTTTGAGGGAGTGTGGAAGTGTGTGTCCAGGTTTATGAATGCGCGGGATCTCTACTTCGTCTACCAAACCGTGATGAAAAGCCAAAAGAAAATGTCAACATCAGAGAGACGCGTAGAATATATCAATATGTGTTTACCCATTCTAGCGTTAAAAAGGCTTGTAGCAGGCGTGCCAGGCGGAGTCGGCGAAGCCTCCCATAATTCGTCAATTTCTGTGTCTTGTGAGGAGAGAGGCGACGCGGAAGGCGGTGAGGAGATGGGGAGGATGGCTACGCATTTAACAATCAGTTTTTGCCCACATATTAAGAATGAAGCAAGGGACACTTACTCCATCCATCGATAATCGACATGCTGGTGTTATCTATGTCGTCCTCTAGCTCTTCCAGAACGGAAACAGGGACAGCATTCAATCTACCCACGATATCCTTTGCATTCGTAAAACCTGTCCTGGACGAAACCGGGCTTGCTTTGGATCGGGGGAAGAGAGGGGGAGAGAGTGGACGTTGGATCTGAAGCGGTGGAGAATCGGCGCGCAAGAAAGAAGTGATGTGTGAATTGGTCTCAATTGATAGTGCAGGTGCATTTGCCGATTTAAATAGAGAAATGATGTAAGTGCGAGTAATGGTATCGATCGTAGGGCGAATGTTCCTATTCCATCCACCTTTGTAAGTGGTAATCTAAGAGCAAGAAAAAAACACGCACAAAACCTCCTCCAGGTTAAGTACATCCGAATCTTCGATTTGTGCTACCGCCACAGACTTGATACCAGTGTGCTCGAATAACGCAGGCTGTGTGCGAGGGAAAGATGCACGGAGAGCATTGGAACCTGCTTTCGGGGTCTGCCTTCGCGCACGGTTGGTGAGAATAGGCGTCATAGGTCTATAGATCTCTGCAATGTGTGTATCTACAACACGCTACTTCAAGTTAATGTGAGCAATGAATGGGAACGCAACGAACACATGTGATCCTCCTCCCACCAGCATGCCTCGCTACGGAGTTCCCTGCCTTCACCCACAATAGTCTTAAGTAATGATTTGATCTTGCGTACGGTATCCCCGTCTGTCGTCAAACGCTCATTGTAGGACAGGTCAGTATCCTTCAGAGACCTCGCGAGGGTATCAAGTGGATCTGGGGGTAGCACGAGCGCGTGCGGGTCCGCTAAAGGGACAAAATCTAAGGATTCTATGAAGATCTTCGCCACAACTTAGGTTTAATCATGGATTATTGGTCTGGAAGAGTTACAACGGACCTGCTCGAGCTTAAACTCGGTATATGCGACATGGTCTCTGGTAATGTGCCTCCTAACATAAGGAAGGAAGGTCTGGCGGATGTGGTTGCGAACCGTGAGCTCGTGCTCAGGTGATATTTCAGACAGATCCATATTTGCAGGATGGAAACAGTCAGTAGACCAGTAAAATGATAAACATCAGTTAGTTCGTGAAGGAAACGACCTTCGAGTTAACTTGGGTCGACAGGGTTATATATGTCACGTCACACTCTTGATAAAGTCGGGATATCTGGAAAAATACACGATTAGCTAATGTAAATTCTGTAAAGGGGATTGGTCAAAGATTCG
>KN835570.1:0-21558 GCA_000827255.1 Suillus luteus UH-Slu-Lm8-n1
GGCTCTATGAAGACCAACTACAACACCCGCAAGACTATGTACCGACTACGAGCCAGGACCCCTGGAACTCCCGACCCGGTCTGCCCTGCTGGAGCGCCCCGCTCCACTGGATTCAGACGACACGGCACACTTTTCTTAGGCTAAATGGATGCACGGCTACAAAGAGGACCACATTAGCTACAAGCCGAAGATGGGGAGCAATGTTTTGCCTGCCTCTTGCCTTGATAGGTATCGAACTCAACAATAGTAGTTCCACACCGACTTGCTGACGCGAGTTTGGCTAGCAATCTGCTGGCATTGCAGATAATACCCGCCGTCACAACCACCTAAGATGAATTTCATATGACAATATTTTTAGTACATAAAAGCCAGCCGTCCTCCCACTATCTTCTTCTAAATCATTTGATCGTAAATCATCCGACTCACAGATAATGCATGTTTCCTCTGCAATTGTCATCGCCGTCGTTGCCGCTTTAGCCTCATCAACCTCTGCCAAGCCCGCTGCCGCGCCTGACACAGCTGGCGCCGATGGTTGTCCCGTCTTTTGCCTTTTTGACCCGCAATGTGCTCAGTGTACTGGTCATACTCACTGTGTAAGCATTAATAGTTTCCCTACTAGTGGATGTAATAACATGGCTTACCTGCGCGGCAGATCGGTATTTTCTGTGCAGTGAGTCATGTTCCTATTTTGAACATCGGTGCAGTGTGACCGTTGGCACTGACGTGCGAGTTATTAGTGATCTGTAGAGTTCGTCAAAGCGCCGTCATGAAAACATCAGTGGAGTTGGCATAATTTTGGTTCGATCGGTAAATTATGTGCTTGTCATAGAGCTCGACAGTCATTTAACATTTGGCAGTTATAAGGCGCCCTAAGTCAGCCGCCAGAGCCCACAGACACACCCACTGTAGACAACTCCTCACCTTCAATTACACGCACATGAATAGGAGTGGGAAGCATTTTCATTGAATCTTGAATCGCCAGCTGGTCGCTTTCGGCGGAATCTTTAACCCTTGTCAAGTTCGTTCTCTCCTTTTCCTGAAGAAGAATCTTTGTCCTTTCTTCAATATTAAGGTGCCGTATTGACACCAATGAGCCCCCAACCTTCGTCTGCGCCCAGAATTTCTGCTTCGACATCACCATGCTGTGTAATTCTGATGCAGACTTTCTGATCGAACCACGCCATGAACGAGGGATCAATACTCGTGTAACAGTGCACTTATCAGCACCAACCACTCCTCATCGTCGGACTTGAATATTCGATTCATGCGCGCTCAAAGTATCGTGAGGAAATATTGCCGGAGTTCAGGTAAGATCGTTTTGATCGTTTTAAGGTATCGAATGTGCTTCGTGATGGTGGCCGAGGGGTGGCTATGACCATGTTGTACTTTGAACTGAATTAGTGCAAGGTCGGGTTAAGACTAATTAGATCATCAAGGTTTCAGAAAGCCAGTTCTACCGCGAGTTTTAGTGGAAACGAAGGTTGGATGTTGCATATTCTGGAAACAGCGTGATCATCCACGTCCATGCGTATTGCGTTTCTCGCCGGTCATCTTCATGGAGCGCATGTGAGTGGCTCTTTCGAGAACTACAAAGACACGTCAGTACCATTTTCGTGAGGAGCGCCATCTTGCGCACCAGTGGCCACTATTTCACGATCACAATCATATTGTTATTGCATACCTTGACTCTCTCGATCTCAATGCCCTCAAGGAGCGACAACGAGATGTCTCGTTGGATTCGTTCCTGAAGTGTGTGAAAGGTTAATACTGGTCGGGGTGCAACTGCTGTGACTGATGACCAGATGTGTAGAATAGACTCCTAAGGAATAGAAAATAGCATGGAGGGTGGCCGTGCTACGGAGAATAACTCATCGATGACCCAATGACAAAGATTCTTTCCCCTTTGTCGACCTCGCAGATCAGCGCTTAGCAACCAAGATGGAAATCCTACAAACCACCATCACTGTACTTCGCTACCACCAGGCTTCTCTGACGCAACATCGATCATAGCAGTGCCAAAGCTTGGACTCACGTTCGTATAGCGGGACGCTCAGAAGTCGATCTGATATTCATTTGCAACTTGCTTGTGGCCTTCAGCCATGGACACGTTCCTCATCCATGGATAGGCCGTGGTCACTTCATCTAGCCCTCCCAGGCTGTAGGCTGTAGCTGTCCGTAGCGAGTACTGCGCCTGAGTCACGAAGATTGTAGCGGTTCATCGAGACCACGGTCCACCACTGTACGCGTGCAAGATCATCAAGACCGACAAATTCGAGTCGAGTGCTGAAACCAGAGTCAGACCAAAAGAAGGAAGAGACTCAAGTTGGACTCGAGCTTCTCCGACTCGGTCATGCTGAACCAAGTTGAAATCCATGATTACATAAACTTCAACTTGTTCTTACTACTCCTAAGTACTGAGTCCTGACGCCCGCGGCCGCACCACCGTGACTTTGCGGCCTTCACAATATTGCCTTCTTGCTACGCTAGGGCAAGGCAGGGCTGTGGGGCCTGAGGATTGCTGGATCCACGTGCACTTTGAATCTTCTAACAAGCGCCTATGTCATGGCTGAAATTACGATCCAGGCAGAAGATTTCTGCATGTCTCGCGCGTTTTGGTGCCACTTCTAGTACCCCATCTCCCAACAAATTCACATACGCCAGCTTGCTAAACGCTCGCTTGCCGTACATTCGACACACTCTTAAAGAGAGGAGCGGATTGAATAGAATCATGCTCTACAATGGCCCTCTTACCACTCCCAGTCACTCTGGCCGCTATCCTGTCACTATTATGCATCCCATTTATTTGTGCTGTACCACTCAATTGTACTAGCACTCCTACACTCGATATCAGCTACCCTCCATCCAGCAGCAGTCACACCAGAACATTGTTTGACATCATTCAGAGCTGCGCGGCAACTCTACTCGCATGCTCATGGGCCGCAATTCACCCGAACATCCCGGGTATGGATGAGGGAAGAATGACTATTTTCTTTCGTCGCCTATCCATCATGGTTATGGCGCTGATCGCCCCAGAACTTATGGTCACCTGGGCTACGATGCAGTTTCTAAGTGCCCGTGATGCTGCAAAGACATTCAATGCTTTCTTCAATGCGCAACTTCACCAGGCCCACAAAATTCATTCAGAGAGTACAGCTACGCTGCTTAGCGAAATTTCAACTTCGGGTAGAACGAGCAGCCCGCATCTGAGCCCTCCGCATGTTGCAAGTCGTGCTTGCCCAGGTCGGTTACCTGATTGGTCTTTTGGTGTGGTAACTAACTTCATTCAACGAATGTCTCGCAGAGTGGACAGTGACACACGGTTTTTTCGCGTGGATGGGTGGATTCATGCTCTACTTCAATGACAAGCCGCGAGCACCCCTTACACCCACGGAGCTTCAGCGCTTTGTTGATGAGGGTTCTGTGGAAATGCCTGTCATCATGGAGGAAGAACTAGACGCTGTAAGTAAAAGCGATGCATTTTCCAAAGGAATCGCCATTTTGCAGCTGGCGTGGTTCGTCCTCCAGCTTGTCGCTCGTTACATCCAGAACCTTCCCACAACCCTTCTTGAAATCGACACCCTGGCAGTAGTTGCTCTGGCCTGCATTTCCTATGGCCTGTGGTGGACAAAGCCCAAGGACGTACGGCGTCCTCGTCCTGTTTATTGGAAAGAACATGACAAAAGCCCACCAGCTGAGTTAACTTACGAGTACGTGGTCAATATTCTCGCCCGAAATTCTTAAAATAATCGCCCACATGCTAGAAAATCAAATACTGAATTCTCCTTGAATGGCTGGCATCATTATCTTTTGCTTGTTATATATCCATTGAGGAGTCTCATGGGCACTCGTGTGACCATTTCTCCTCGTGCTGTCCGAGAACGTCGGATTCCGGCTCTAGGTGGCTATGATGATAGTAATCCTCATGATAATAATCATGTTATCACACTTTTCGTTGGATGCTTCAGTGCCTTTATATCTGGGGGGGTGCATTGTTTCGGTTGGTATTATTTATTCCAGGGGCACACCGAGCAGATCCTATGGCGTGCAACTTCCCTTGTGACAGCGTCTGCCTCGCTACCTTTGCTTCTGATATTTGGCTGGGTTATATTGTTCGATTTCGATGAGGACAGTTGGGTCGTGAGATGGTCTGTGGCTACCATCGCTTTCATATATATCGCCACACGCCTTACAGTAATTGTACTGATCGTGTTCAGCTTACAATCACTCCCCGCTGGCACATACGATGTAGTAGCGTGGACCACATTTGTTCCACATGTTTAGTTTCCTTTACTTACTTGCCATCATGATCATGCATTTTCTGCCTCTTGCCGGACGGAGTCACTGATCAGAGATGCGAACACGGCTCGAGTAAGTCTCGATTCGAAGCCGTGCTGCAGGATTGTGAGGCAACATGAGATTATGATGGTGCATGATATAACGGCTTACTGAATCATAATATATGTGATCGGTCCATGACTGTCGAAAGGCGCCTGGATTTGATGGTGGTAGTACTCCTGGACTACTTAGTCACAGTGCCAAATATGTTCTTATCACAAACTAGGACGTCGCACTGGACCTTAAAATGATGTGAGTATTGGAGTGAACCTGCCGTATCACTTTTGGCAGTGTTTTTGTGATCGTTGGTAGGTCGAGCACGCGTTCTCCAAACTTTTTTTCAACTTTGCGATTTCGGACTCCAGCACCACAATTTGGGTCGAGTTGGTTCGCCAATTGACATATATCGGACATTGCCCACGCATTTCACGCACTACGTACCTCCTTCGTTCGGAGCCCCTTCTCCTCCCACCTGGTAAAAGTAAGTTCACTCTTGAATTCTTCCAAGCGCCCCTGCATCTCATCCAAGCCCACTTTCACGCTCGTTCAGCATATTCTCATCATATAAGGTACCGAATGATTCCCAATGTGCTTCGTGATGATGGCCAAAGGGTGGCTATGACCAGTTGGACTTTGGATTGAATGAGCGCAGGGAAAGGTCGAGTTAAAACTAATTAGAGCATCACGATTCAAGAAAGCCAGTTCTACCGCGAGTTTTAGTGGCAACGGAGGTTGGGCGTTTTTATGTTGCATAGTCAGGAAACAGCAGGGTCATCCACGTGCATGCGCATTGCGTTTCCCGCCAGTTATCTTCATGGAGCGCAGGCGAATGGCTCTTCGAGAACTACATAGACACGTCAGTACCATTTTCGTGAGGAGCGCCATCTTGCGCACAAGTGACCACTGTTTCACGATCGCAATCATGTTGCTATTGCATTCCTCGTCTCTCTCGATCTCAATACTCTCAAAGGAGCGAGCAATAACGAGAGGTCTCTCGTTAGATGGGACGTTCTTGAAGTGTGTGACAAGATAATGCTGGTCGGGGTGCAACTGCTGTGACTGATGACCAGATGTGAAGAATAGACTCCCAAGAAATGGGAAATAGGATGGAGGCAGCCGTGCTACGGAAAAGAAGTCATTAGTGATGAACCCCATAACAAAGATTCTTTCCCCTTTGTCGACCTCGCAGCTCAGCGCTTAGCGCTTAACAAGTTACAACCAAGATGAAAGTTCTACACCACACCACCATCACTGAACGTCGCTTCTACCTGGCTGCTCTGACGCAACATCGATCATAGCAGCACCATAGATTGGGCTCGTGTTCACATAGTGGAACGCGAAGAAGTTGATTTGAATGTGCATACAGGCATAGACACGTTCCTCGACGCTCGTCCACAAATAGGTCGTGGATACATGAGATGATCTAGCGAGCGCTGCACCATTATCATCGAGTCATAAAGCTTTAAAGTTCGATCGTAGTGGTTCGTTGCGGTGCATCACCTTCAATGAACCATGATTACATAAACTTGTTTTGACCAAACTGAGTCCTGCGCCACTTTGCGGTCTTCACGAATCACATATTACCCTTCTTTTGGTACGTGACGCAAGGGCAAGGCAGGACCGAGGGGTATGAAGATTAATATCCGATCGCTGTGTTGACAATATTGCCTGGCGCAGCACCGTGACCTAATTTTATAGGTTGATCGTAATTGGTGGACAAATTTAACAGAGAGCAATATGCCACGAGCACTAATACACTCTTCCTCAACGGATTGCAAGTATCACGCATATGACCGTGATCTGTTTCCATGATCATAACACGTATGTGATGGGGTAAAACACACCGGAGCGCAAGTTCAACTTGAAATTGTAGTGTGTGGCACACAGACTCTGGGTGGCATAAGTGCAAGATCGGCATATATTGTCTGCTTGCTATACGGACAACAGCAGTTGAGTTTTTTGAATGCGAGCAGGGAGGTGACAGGAGACATTGGTGAACAAAAATACTCTTAAGGTGCATGCGAGAAAACAGTGACAGAAAGAAACAAAGTGGTTTACCACCGGGAATTGCCGGCTGTAGATGGCCTTATATTTATTCTCAGCTCATTTGGAAAGTGTCTGCCTCGGTCGTTCATAACGAAGAATCGCGTCACATTCGTGCTTCCTGTATTTGTCCAGCTTTCTGAGCATTATACCGCATCAAGTCATCCACGGAGGACCCGGAACTGTTCACTGGACGTTACGCAGCTTTCTTACGCAGCTTTCGTGCGGCATTTTAGCCGCGTCAGAGTCAGGGCGCTTCAAAATAGCTACCATAGATTCCCTGCGCTGTGGGTGGCCATGGCCCGACTTGTCATACGTGCGACCGCACTCTTAAAGAGAGGAGCAGATGTTTGCCCTCAACTTCATTATGACCCTCTTACCCTCAGCCGCTATCCTATTACTGTTACCCATCCCGTTTGTCCACTCTTCACCGCCGAGCCTCAATGGCACTAGTATCGCTACACTCGATGTCAGCAACCTCTCGTCTGGTAGATCTTTATGGAGCATCATCTGGAGTTGCGCTGCGACTCTATTCGCATGCACATGGACTGCAATCCACCCAAATATCCCGGGTATGGACGAGGGGAAATTCACTGTTTTCTCTCGTCGTCTAGGCATGATGATAATGGCGCTGATCGCCCCAGAACTCATGATTACCTGGGCCACAATACAATTTCTAAGTGCTCGTGACACTGCAAAGGCCTTCAATGCTGCCCAAGTCTGTAGTTCACAGCTTCACCAGACTCGCAGCGAATGTGCGAACATGGAAGATGGTACAGCTACGCTGCTTAGTGAAATTCCAACATCGGGTAGAACGAGCAGCCCGCATCCGAGCCCTCCGCATGTTGCAAGTGGCGCTTTTAGAGGTCAGTCACCTGCTTGGCCCTTCGGTGCAGTAACTTACTTCGTTCAACGAATGTATTACAGAGTGGACAGTGACACACGGCTTTTTCGCGTGGATGGGCGGATTCATGCTTTACTTCAATGACAAGCCACGAGCAACTCTTACACCCAATGAGCTTCAGCGCTTTGTTAATGAGGGCTCCGTGGAAATGCCTGTCATCACGGAAGCAGACATAGAAGATCGGAGTAAGGGCGACGCATTATCCAAAGGCATCGCCTTTCTTCAGCTGGCGTGGTTCGTCCTCCAGCTCATCGTCCGTTACGTTCAGAACCTTCCGATGACATTGCTTGAACTCGATACCCTTGCTGTAGCCGCCCTGACCAGTATTGCCTGCGGCCTCTGGTGGAAGAAGCCTAAGGATGTAGGACGTCCTCATCCTGTTTATTGGAAAGCAACTGCCTGTCCGCCAAGTGAATTGGCCTATGAGTATGTCGTCACTATTCACGCTTGGAATTGTTCTAATTCGCCTGCATCCTAGCACAGTAGACGCATTATTCTTCACTGAAGACTGGGGCGGTATTCTGTTGACTTACATGTATCCCCTTCTCAGTCTTACAGGCGCTGGCTTATTCAATTCCCCCCGTGCTGTCCACTCACGTCGAGTTCCATCTGTTGGTGGGTATCAGGAGGGTGGCGCCGGCCGTTATCCACTTCTAATCGGATGCCTTAGTGGGACGGTGTTTGGAGCTATGCATTGTCTGGGCTGGAATTACATGTTTCAGGGACACACAATCCAGATACTATGGCGCACGGCTTCCCTTGCGATAGTATCCGCGCCAGTATGTATCCTTCTGTTGTCTAGCTATATCATTTGGCTGGACGATTCAAACGACGTTGGCGTTATCGCACTTTTGGCTGTACTCGCCAGCTCTTTCATATATATCGTTGCGCGGGCTACACTTATTGTACTGATCTTGATGAGCTTTCGATCACTGCCCTCTGGCGCATATGATACTGTAGCGTGGACCGAAATTATTCCACATTTGTAGTCTCTTTTCTTGCATCGCAGTCATGGCTATACACTTGCTGTAGGATCATCAATCAGAAATGCGGGCTTGTTTCAAGGTAAAGGCGGCCGTGCTGCGTTTTTGTGAAGGAATAACGATCACGGTTCCATTTATTACCGTCCAAATAACCTGCATACGATACAGGAGATTAGAGCATAATAGCGGGCCGCAGCTACACTGGCGTGAAAGGAAGGTGAGTCATGCTGGCAAGGAAGATGTCACAATAAAGATGCGCTTGAAAAGTGGGTCTTCCACGACCAAGTGGTGGCCGGTGACACTTCGCATATAATGAAGGACGCTGGCCATGGAGCGCAATCGACGCATCGCCAAATGAGTTATGATCATAAAACGCGTTGAAGCAAGCCAGCGGTTAGAACTTGTCTAGGATTGTGCCCACAAATAAGTCATCAGATTCGTTGTTGAGGTCGCTCCCTAGCTAAATCATTCGAAGAAAGAAAGAAAAATCGTCCGTTTTGTTCGAATCTAGGAGTCAGTGATAATTGTGTATTACAGAGCGACTCACTTTGAAGGAACGCCTTTGTCAGGACATCGCACACATCACATCCCAACACACGCTAGGACGTTGCGGGATATTGTAGCTCGCCACCGGACCCTCCTCATAAACCCGATTTCACCGCAACTCCAACTCACCGATGTCATCACCTCGCCATTTGATGGTGACTCCTTTCATCGATTCACTGTAGGAACACTTGAAGTTTGAAGAGTCAGAAAGAGAGAATCTGCGGGGAGCTGTAGAAAGATACTAACATTATACCGTGGGCGAATGATTGCGCACAGAAAGTCGAGGCAAACTACATAATAAAGGACAGCTGTCAGTGTCATCACGAGATACTAGTAGTAGTGAATATGTTTGCTGCTGTCTCGTCAGTCGCTGGTCGTACAACCACTGAAGTCATTGAACAGGCCAAGATCGAGCCAGTGTGCCGAACGCTACAGCGGAGAATCGGCGAGAATCATGGCGTTGGTGAAGAAGGTCAGCTCGACGTGAAGTATGTACTAGAGCGATCGGATCTTCGGGAGGACGAGGAACCAGTCACGTGGCACGTGGAATTGCGGAGCGGCCGAATGCACTGATAACCGCAACTCCGCTGTATTGAATATTGAAGATGTTGAACAAGCGGAGGTGAGTTCGACAATTCTGAGTTGACGAGCTAAACCCAAGAATTCATGTGCTTATAGTCACGGTTTCCCTCAGTAGGCAGACCAATAGAAGAAACGCAGGGGCCGTTGCCCCTTATGATGACGAACGTGACTTGTAGGGCTGGACCTTGGCGTTAATTCAAAGGTCGGCCCTGGGGTTGTGCCAAGCACTAATTGACTCGGTGAGGAGAAAATAATGCCGTTATGTACGGCCCAGCTGTCACATCTGGTCGACAGACAGTAACATCATTCACGATTGTCCTTGCCTGGATGATGCACTGTAGCTCCATTTGATGGTGGTTGAGCTGACTACTATTGCTTTCCGTAGCATCGTCGAGCCTGCGGACCCCTAGGCCAGCATTCAAGGTAGATTCCATACAATGACTGAATGGTTATCTTTGAAGCATGAGCGCTTGGCGCTTAATGCTTGTCATACGTGCGACTACACCCTTAAACTAGCCAGAAATATGCCTTCAACCTCACCATGACCCTCTCAGTATTACCCTTGGCTATCCTATTACTGTTACACATCCCGTTTGTTTACTCCTCACTGCCGAGCCATTGCAATGGCACCAGTGCCACCACACTCGACGTCAGTGACCTTCCACCCTGCAGTAACAACAGATCCTTGTGGGACATCATTTGGAGTTGTGCTGCGACTCTATTCGCATGCACATGGACTGCAATCCACCCAAACATCCCGGGTATGGACGAGGGGAAATTCACTGCTTTCTCTCGTCGCCTAGGCATCATGACAGTTACGCTGGTCGCCCCGGAAGTCACGATCACCTGGGCTACAATACAATTTTTAAGCGCTCGTGATAAAACAAAGGCTTTCAATGATGCCTTTGGTGTGCAACTTCATCAGGTCCGCAGCGACCATCTGGATATAGGAGAGAGTGCAGCTACAGTGCTTGATGAATCTCTAACATTAGATAGAAGGAACAGTCCGCATCCGAGCGCCCCACATATTCCAAGCTGCACTTTTAAAGGTCGGTTACTTGCTTGGCCCTTTGGTGTGGTAATTAATTTCGTCCAACGAATGTCTCACAGAGTGGACAGTGACACACGGTTTTTTCGCGTGGATGGGTGGATTCATGCTTTACTTCAATGACAAGCCACGAGCAACCCTTACACCCATGGAGCTTCAGCGCTTTGTTGACGAGGGCTCCGTGGAAATGCCTGTCATCACGGAGGCGGACATAGAAGATCGGAGTAAGGGTGACGCATTATCCAAAGGCATCGCCATTCTTCAGCTGGGGTGGTTCGTCCTCTATCTCATTGCCCGTTACGTTCAGAACCTTCCCATAACATTACTTGAACTCGATACCCTCGCTGTAGCCGCCTTGACTTGCATTTCCTATGGTTTTTGGTGGAAGAAACCAAAGGACATAGGACGTCCTCATGCTGTCTATTGGAAAGCAACTGTCCCCCCTCCAAGTGAATTAACCTATGAGTATGTCGCCAATATTCTTTTTGAGATTACTTTAACTCGCCCGCATTCTAGCAAAGTAGATGAAATCTTCTCTACTGAAGACTGGGCCAGTTTTTTCTTGACTTACCTTTATCCCCTTCCCAGTTTTATGGGCGTTGGCATATTTAATTCCCCCCACGCTGTCCATTCACGTCGGGTTCCGTCTGCAGGTGGCTATGATGTGGGTGATGCCCACCGTCATCGATTCATCATGCTCTTCACTGGATGCTTCAGTGGGGCAGTGTTTGGGGGAATGCACTGTCTGGGCTGGAATGTCTTGTTTCAGGGGCGCGCAGAGCAAATATTATGGCGTGCGGCCTCCCTTGCGATAGTATCCGCACCGGTATCTATTTTTGTTTTGAATAGCTACGCCATTTGGCTGGGTCATTTTTGGCTGGACCATTTTTGGCTGAACGATTCTTGGGTGGACCAGTTGGGCGAGGCTGTCGCATTTTTTGTTATATTCGCTAGCTTTTTTTCATATGTTATTGCACGCGTTACACTGATTGTACTTATATTGATGAGCTTTCGATCACTACCTCCTGGTGTATACGATACAGTGGCCTGGACCGAGTTTATTCCACACTTGTAGTTCCCGTTTACATATGTACGCCACCGACCAGAACTCTGACATTCACGCCGCAGTCACGGTTGTGAACTTGCTGCCTTTTTCTGGAATCGCTAATTTGAGATACGAGTCTTCAAGGTAAAAATGACCGTGCTGCATTTTTGCGAAGGAACAACGTGAACTCAGTTACAACCTGTCTCGATAACCTGCATACAATCGAGGATATTATAATGTACAAGGCGAAATCAGATCATTGCTCAGCTGGCCATGCACATATCTACATCATACTTCGAATCTTCCTATTTAACAATGAAACACGTACGTGCTGGGACTAGCCCTACACTCCACACTCGATCTTCACGGCTCCGCGAATCTAATAGTACCGGAGCTGACCAAAATCTCAGATAATTCTACCTGCATTCTCGAGTGTTCTTCACTTTCTCGTAGGTTAAAAAGTATCCGAGAGGCCAGGACACTGTGGACAACCACCTGTGGACTAGAGATATGTTATGATGGTGCACGTGTGAATGCGAGGCGGTAGATTGTTATACTCACGAGTTTGTGATAGGAACCCATGAATCCTTGTGCTCAACAATAAGCGGATGAACATCAAGCTAGACGTACTACAACGCAACTTACCGGAGTAAGCTGCGTCAAGAGGATGCTGAATGAAGACATAACTTGATATTAGGAAGTCAGCAGGGCCTGCGTTGATAGACAAATCATCTCACTCATGATGCAAATCATATACTTCATAGTATCATGGAAAAACGTTCGTTGGAGCAGTCCGGCAGTATGCTTGTACCTTCTGAACCTGATGAATAACAATAAGCAGAAGAGAACTGACTCATACGTGAGTCGTGGGATCTCAAGAGATAATACAACTGACCTAGTTCAAAGAGTAACAATGCAGCATAGCTGAATACACCCCCTCTCCCGCTCAAGAAAAGACAGTCGCCCGGACTTGCTGCCCATGATGAATTAAGGTCAATTGTCACGGAACTCAGGACCACCACACTAACGTGGCTGAACCCCGCCTGAGGATCCATTATTTACCAGTCCACTGTCCGACAAGATAAAAGCAGTCACCAGACAAATCTGCCCATCTGCTTGGGCATCAGGTCTTCGTGGTAAAAGGCGAACCAAAGGCTTACTGCGCCAAATACCGGCAAGGATATCAAAATACGCTTACTGTGCCATAAAGCACAAATTCTCGTCATTAGCAATCCTATAGAGAACAATGTGAATGTCAACTGTTAGGGTTCATTCGAGACATCAAATACCTTCTGCAGCTAAAATGGACACAATGTGTAACGCTGAGCAAGAATGAATGAGTAAATCGACCTATAGCCAGCGATGCACGCTGACCAGTGGACGCCCGTCCAGAACCAAGACACTACACAGTTGTCACGGATACTGCGCGTGTAAGGGATAGCATAACTCACACTTTCACCAGGATAGTATTGTGTTCGAAGTGCAGCTATTCGTCAGCCATGAGCGAATTCCGCTATAAACCAGTGTTTCGATATTTGTAGCTCACCCACGAATGTTAACCCGATGCCAAAAAATGGCACATACCGCGATACGGTGAATACAAATCGTACCAGCGTCCATTTTCGGTGCCACACCCACTGCGACTTTCCGGCGGTCATTGAAGGATTTTATGAATGGTATACTGCACGCACCTCTGCATCTAGAGTAATGCAATAGTCAAAAATCTTATAAAGTAGTATATTAGCGTCACATTTTGTCCCCAAAGAATCCAGTTGGCCGAGGCACTCACTAAAACAGCAAATGTTCCAACTGGATCAGTTTGGTCAATAACATTAAATTCAATCGAAAAGGGACCAAACCATTGCAATACTAGTAGGTGTGTCATAAAAGAGTCAATGAGAGACCTCGAGACAACTTCGCATAGTGCACACCTTGGATGCCTGAATGCCAGCGTCGATGTATAGAGCGGTACTCATCAAGTTTGTATGAGTAACGAAACAGCGAAGTGGCCTTTTAAAGTACAATTTTCAGAGTATCATAGAGGCTGTGCGTTTCGGGCTCTTGATTTACATAAAATCGTTGAAGAAATGGCAGACACTATGAAAGCGCTGCAATCGTCATGATAGTAATAGTAAGGCACTCGTCAGTGGCTAGGTGGTGCTGGAGCGCTGAGGTTGATAGGAACAGTACTTAGTGGCAGTGGCCACCCCAGTCACCAGGCAATCCTGATTTCGGCCCTAAACACGTTTGTTCATGATGTTCATTTCGCACGGTACTTGCGCACATTGATCTGATCTCGGATGAAATTTCACAGATATCCCTGTCGATGATGCGAGTCGTGCCACCAACTGTCGCTGAGCGCTGATCGATATCATCGGATCGATCATCATGGGTGATTGTAGGGTCCACTCTTGGACCGGTTCGCGTTCCTACCGTCGATGGTTGGTACAATTCCCAACAGATCTTTCGACCCGTTTATCTGATCGGATGTGATGTCGAGCTCAGTCCGTACGTTGCCATCCGACCACTGGCAGCGTACTTACCAAACAACATCATTCGGAAGAATCGGAACACACACTAACAGAGCCTTTTCAGACTTTCCAATTGACTGACCATCTCCGTTTCGCAACTCGCCTGTTCATATCGATATTTGTTGCAAAGTTCATCAAAGTTCACTCGTATTTACAGCAATCGCCTCCATCTCGCGACTTATCTCGGTTGATCTGCACGATATTTGTACCTTTTCACTGTTCTCGCGACTCGTCTGAGTTGACCTGTATGACATTTGTATCTGCACCAATAACACTTGCAATCGATTCACGTTATGACTCAAAAGCGACCGTGCGGGCTCTGCCGCGTAGCGCGTTATATAGACACAGCTGTCATCACTCTGTCGTCCTGCGAATGTGCGTGTCCATGTTAAGAAAAACCAAAGACCAATACCCAGCAGATTGAACCCAAGATCTGGATTAATGATACAAGTGCTTGCCGCGGCTCGTTGGATAAATCTAATTTGTTTCTATTAACAATTTTCTTTATAAACAACAGTCGACGTTTTGGAATCAACATTTGTTTCGTCTTCCGGCAATAGGATGCGCGAGTCGTCTCGTTGACGGATCCGTGAAAGGGCTGTGTAGAGTTGACCATGTGCGAGGTTAGTGGGAAAGTTTGAAGTTCGTAGAAATCACAAAGGGCACGAGGGGAAACCGATGAAAGGCTGATTTAAATTTTTACGGTGTGTCAATGACGTCGACATATTCTTTGGAGCTGCTGCGTTCGGACGGCAACATGACGCAGTCGCCACGAAATTGACGATATGCTCGCGACAACAAAAAAAAAGAAAGTGGAGTTTTGTTCAATTGGTGTGGGCGGGGACTTGGCAAAGTCGTAAGTTATGGAGTGAAATCATGGCACGAAATAGTCAGTACATTTCTTAAATTGGGAAGGTGTGTTTGGAAGTTGGTTAAAGCGCACGCGAGACGCACGCGGGTGGACGGCGCTCCAAGGTCATCATAAGATTATATGTTGTGGATGTTGCATTTTGCCAAGTATATCAGCGTGCCGCAGCTACAATGAGTCATAACCAGTTGACCATTCAGAGACGTATTGAAGCAAATACATACTTGCATCTAAGGCCTCCTTGAGCTGGGATGGTTTCCCAAGCAAAATCGATTGGATAATCGTTCCTCTGTATTCAAGCGTAGAGTCACGCGTATAAATGACACGCTTTGGAGGAAAGCCCTTGTCGGGACATCGCACACCTCACATGCCAGCAAACACGCCAAGACATTGTTTAGATTTGGCCTCCGAGGACTCTCAACGAGAGCTTGGGCATAGAATTCCTTCCGGCACCTACAATTTGCATTTCGTTCGCATCGCTGCCCCGAAAATCATTGTCGAGTCAGTTGCCTCACTTCACTCGCTCTGCAATGCTGGAATACAGATGGACAAGTGATGATTCTGCAAGCACGGAACCCACATAGTATGCACCAACCGCGAGCTTCAACTCTGCCGGGCTTCACGCATCAACCTCGCCAGCTCCTGAAAATCTTGAACGACAAGATCCACCTCACCGCCGTCCTTCTTGCTACGCATGCCCTCCCTTACTTCACGCAAATCTTCAGCAGGGCGTGGTACGTATATTGTCTTGAAGCCTACGCTGGCGGCAGCGAGGAGGTCGGACCTGTGTGCAGCGACCATTGCTATCTTGTGAGGAGGTAAAGAAAGGTGGTAGGCTGCGGATTGGTAGACCTTTTTGTTACTACTCGATTGTCAGACAAGGGGACAGCACAGATGTTAAAGCGAACGAGACACACGGTTTGTAGGATCCGAACATCTCGGACGAAAAGATGCCATCCCAGGGAATACCTTGGTTCTTTGCCTGTAGCATTGATTAGGGAAAAGGTCTAGCATATGCATTGGTGAGTCGATTACCAAATCGAGAAGTAATCTGAAGTTTCCGTTAGATAGAGTGAGAATGTTGACGTGGCGTTTGAGTTCTGTCAGGCCGGGGATGGTGTCCTGATACGCTATTGACATTAAGGGGTGATTGGTCAGGTTTTGTCTCTGGACTTTCCTGAAGGTCCTTACCGTCCAAGTTGTGCCAGATCATGGTGAGATTTTCACGATCGGATTCCCCCCAGACTTCTGCCAAATGAGACCAGCGCGGAGTGGTGAGCATGTCGTCCAGTATCTGCGATATAGTCAAACACTGGTCATGTGCATGCAGGCTTGAAAGCGAATCACTTCTCGATGCATGATGTCCGCATTGGAAGTACCCTCCCCGCCCTGAGATACTCTTTTGCTGTGTAATTGTGCAGGTCATGATCTGGGGTCAAAATCGATAAGCGATAGACTTACACATGAGCATAATATCCAGCTCTCCATTCTTCTGCAAAATCAACTGCGTCTAGTGAGCCTGATAGATGTGATCAGTGTGAGATCATTGTGGGATCTGCTATTTACCTTCGAGAAGCAGTCCTCTGCTGAGGCGAGCGACTTGGCGAGTGACTGTGCTGTGCCAGTCAAGGACAGTACCGAATACGTCGAATAAGCACGCGTCTATTTCGCAGAGATCGATGCGTTCGGTGCTCGTCATGGTCGTTGGTGTACTTCAAGATAAGGTGGGAGGTTGAACGGGATCAGTTGGTGCTAGTCACATGTCAGTGGCGTGTATCACTGCGCGAGCATAGGTGTATGAGGATAAGGAGGATACAGATAAATCTATGGCGCGTCATGTCTTGGATGAAATGTTCATGTGCGAAGAACACTTCAATCCAGGCAGAATGGCCAGATATTCACCAGTCACCGCTGATTTGGTGTGAAAGTGAAGCCTGAGTCGAAAGGCGACTGATGTCTCCTAGAATGAAAGATGTATCGCCTTCATACAAGAAACGACAAGTCTCAGAGCACCGAGCTTGCTAGCCACTGCAGCTGGACTCCAATCAACGATTGAAAGTTTGTTTTTTTGAGTTAATGCCGTAAGGACGGGAACTGCCGATGGCCCTTTTTTGGAAGCGTGACTTTGTCGGCTGCTCGCCATGGTCCACGACGATGAAAGGCTTTGAGCACTCAGAGCTCGTTGATTGGGACGACCCTCTTTCATCCATTCCCTATAACTCCCAGTCACTCCAAGACGTACCTTCGACATCGATCTTCAAGTCGACGAGCAGCGCGAATCCTACCCCTGCATCATATTCTTCTAGTACATCGTCACAAGACGCTAATGCAGATTGCTATATAATTGATGTTTCATCTTCAGTAGACGATTTATTTGACGAAAACTGCGGTTCTACGCGTGCTTCAATAAAGGTATGTTCGCGTTTCTCCTGTTACCACCTGAATCATTGCGGTTTACAACTCCACTCAGCGCGTGTCATCGATTGACACGCTTTCAGCCGCACATATGCCTAAACTCTTTCAGACGTCTGATCTTGACACGCTGTTTCCATTCGAGCATCCTCACGATACTTCGGCTGCCGTGAGCGCTGTCTTCTTCTGGCAGATCCATCATACTTACGTATAACAGGATGAAGTTTTGACACAGCCAGAATCATATCTTTCTTCCTCACAGCACAGCGTGCCTACGTCTTTCTATACCGCGGAGTCCAATTTATTCGACATACCTACACCACCTCTCCTAGCTCATAACGACGTGATTGAGTTGACTGATGACGAAGACGCTTCCAAACATGATGGTATCAAGGATGCTAGTGATCATGACAATGAAGACGAGGAGATGGCTGTAGATTATATGCTTGTAAGTAATTGTACACGTCATTGTGCCATTCCCGTCATTTATAGCCCACTTTCTGACTGTTAATATCCAGGCTGAGCCTTTTTTCGTGCGCGATTCGTCTTCAGATGGTGCCCGTTCTCCCTCACCCGAAATAGGCGACTCTCTATTCACACCTCCTCCGCCTTCCCGTAAGCGTCGTAGGCGCGTTGTCCTCGACTGTGTATCTGTGCCACCCTTTCCCAAAGGTATGACCAGGGCCGATTACAAAGCATCGAACGCGTCCACCAGCAAGCCTCAGCAGGTTGTAGAGCACCTGTCAGTTGGCCACGCCCTGTCTGCCGCATTCGCTCAAAATGTCCGGCCGCTATCACCATCCCTCAGTTGCAAGGGAAAGGAGCGTGAACGTGAACGCCCACCCCCAGCTCCTGCACATTTGAAAAGAAAGTACAAGCCTCGTTCCCGAAAGTTCGGAGAAGACGTTTCTACGGTACCAACTCAGATCCTGGACGCCCAGTATCCCGCCCTCGAGCTTGACATCCACGAGCTGCCGAATCATTACGACAATATCCTGCAGTCGAGTACCTATCACATTTACGTCAAACGTATCCAGCGCCTTTACGCACAACTGCATGAAGGTTTGCCGGAGATAATTGCAGAGATGAAAGGTCGTAAAGCCCCGGACGATGAGAAAGAAGATGAACCCATCTTTCCTCGTGTTCTCGCACCGCTGTTTGAGGAGAGGCCGGATATCGAAGCAGCCCTGACGCCATACTTTCGACGCGTGCCTCCTAATAGTTCCTCTCGCAAAAGTAAAATTAAAAGCAATCTGGAGCCACAAAACGCTCCGTCTTCGTCCAAGACCAAATTGGGGTTTGCTGGCCTTCAAACACATGGCCCTTCATCCTCTAATGCCGACGACATCTCGCACTATAACACACTAGAAGGGGATCAGATGCTAGACTTGAGCACAGAGATGGATCAGTATTTGAATGACCTCGGCGATTCTCCTGCGAAGACGTATCCCCCAGGCGTTAAGTACACTCGGTCCGCACCAAATTCTTTCATTGGGTTCTTGCACAATACAACACGGCTGTTCCCTAACGCAGCGTCGGTCACGCGAGAAGATGCAAAGGACAGTTTCTTTGGATTACCTCCTAGCCCGAAGCTAGTATCCGAGTCTCCTTCGCTACAGCTGACGGACGCGTACGCTACCAATTCCTCACATAGCCTGGATGCTAGCTTCGATCTTGCGCTGATTGAAGATGACGTATGGTCTCTGTCACCTACCATTGAGAAAAAGAGCATATCTCCCGATAGTCCTTCAACCAACGCGGGTACGATTGATCCCTCGCTTCTTGGCGGTAGTGAACCGCCTCCCAATTTGCCTTTATCTCCTTTGCCCCCATCAACAGGTGCTCAAAACTCTGAGCAACTATTAGCGGACCCCATCATATACGTGCGCAGACCTCCAGGGGTGTCTGCATCGCAGGAAGCCCCAACGCTCTCGGACAGAACGCCCGGCAAGTCACGAAGAAACGTCCAAATCAAATATCGCACTAGTGAATCGGCCTCTGTCACTGAAGAAGGCAACGTGGCTAATTCAACGAGAGAGATGGACGACGGGGAGGTTAAGGATGATGGAGGGTGGACTGCTGAAGCTGTTTCTGCTCCACCTGCGCAACCCGGGGCTTCAACAGGTTTCAAGATACTGATCCGTCGATCAGGCATCCGTTCAGGCTCTGATGGATCGTCTATGCTGTCTAAAGCTTCGAGTTCAGCTTCTTCTGCTGTATTTGTGACTCCACTTCCAGAAACAAAACTGTCCAAGGTCCATGCGCCTCCTCCTCTAGCTCAAACCACTCCACAGGACGATGGCGACCTTGAAGTTGTCAAGACTTTCTGTCACCAATGCCGAAGTACACAAACCAGACCCAAGATGCAATGTTCCAAACGCCGTCCAGACCGGCAAATATGCGGGAAACGGTTTTGCAACCGATGCATGCTGAACCGGTCTGTCGTCTTTCTCTTCTTTTTGGCATCTCTTTCCTCATTGATTGCAATGCCCCCCGTATGGTTGCTCAGGTACCCCGAGACAGTGTTTGCCCCCGACAGCAAGAAGTTCGTATGTCCGGTCTGCCTTGGTACCTGCAACTGCTCCATATGCTCGCGGAGACGCGGAGAGGAGTATATTTCCGCACGAGGTGGCGGATTTGCGGGGTCTCGCACCAAGTCGGGCATTTTGCTTGTGCCTGACGATTCCCATGTCCAGGATAGCCCGATGACGCCTGAGCCTCCCGAAAGTGCGTCACAGACAATGTTCTGGGCTCATGTTTATGGTCTTGAAGGCGAGCGCGTCGGCCGTGCGTTCATTGACGACGCTAGCGCCTCTGCCCCCGTCCGACCCACACAACCCGCCAAACAGCACGCCCAAACCTGGAAATCGAAACAGAAAACAAAAGCGAAGCTGAAGAAGAAACCGAGGGTATTCATTGGAACGCCGTTACGCGAGTGGAGGATCCGCACGATCAAAGACCTTGAGCCCAGTGCTGTGATTCCACCTCTGGTCTCAGAAGAAAACTACGTAGGCAAAGGCAAGGGTAAAGCTATTGAACGACCGCGCGTTTATATCGGCGACGCGAGGTGGTTGTATGTGCCATACACGCGTATGCCTGCATCATTGTACTCTTCGCGGACGTCGTCGCCGGACTCGGAATTTGAGCTGGACTCGGATGGGACGTTGACGCCGTTGGAGGATTTGGAGGAGGGGATGGGGTGGCCGCAGCCTGAGGTGGGGGAGTCTGTGACTGTGACGTGGGGGCCGACGCGTGCGCAAGAACGGAGTGCATCCAGTTCGTTGTCGCCGGATGATTTGGTCAAGGCTATTGGTGTTGCCTTGGCGGCGACGCGTGAGGACATGGGGGAGTAATAACGCTCATGTGAGTTGTTTTTGTGCATAAATTCGTTTTTGTTGTCTATAATGGCGGCGGGTAGTAAGGTAGGCGTTCATAGTACTACTACTTAGGTACGGTATGCTCCACATTGGGTTGTGGGTATCGTTTAATATTACAAGGTGATACTATAATAGGGCGTCAGATAACATGTGAAGGCGAAATATCGATATCAATGGCCATGGAAAGTCGGGATATCTGGAAAAAATTACGATTAGCTAGCTGTGTGGGAGGATGCACCTGATGTATAACCCCGTGTCAGTTACTGTGATTAGGACGCCGATATTAAGCTACACTAAGCGTTTTGAAACTAAGTAGCTTTAAGCTTTAGGCCGTACTAGCCGTGAGCAAAATACAAAAACCAGTGAATTACTGTAAGGGTTTTCTTGATGTAGAGATGAGCAGTGAGCGAACAGAGGAGCTCGATTGGACAATCAATGTTCGCAAGATTGCTTGTTAGAAGATGATCTGTCCCCTCATCGTAGCACTTTCTGAATCTAGGAGTTGAGAATTGGAAAAGGCTACGCCAAGGACTTGCCACTGGTCTCATTATTTAGGGCCAGTGAAGTTCAGGTGTGTTTGTGAAACGGCAGTAGACACTGTGGATAGTGGTTCTGATGAAAATCAGTAGAAAATGCTCTGGTGCTGAATGTTTCAGAGTAACTTCCACTGAAACGGCATGTAGTTAATTTCATTGGAGCGCTGAATTCAAATCAGCACCTTTTTCAGCACCTTTTTCCAATGAATGCACAGACCAAAGAACTCAGTCTGAGCCAAGTGCTAGCATAATCTGAGCTGATTAGAACTCGATGAATCTCGCAGTTGGCTCTCGAGGAATAATTTTTGGCATGAGGCACATGGCATATATAGTAGTTGTGCTTATAAC
>KN835571.1:0-21542 GCA_000827255.1 Suillus luteus UH-Slu-Lm8-n1
CGTTGTAACTTCATTATAGGATGGTGAAGTCTAGTGAAAGATTATCAACCTTATCTATAGTTTATAATATTATCGTCTTTTTATTGAAATTCACCTATTTTTGTCTAGCTTTGTGTGGGAGGGTTTTCCTGATGGATTGAGGATGGACTGCGTGGTGGATTGGATGAGCGGGAGGACGGGGGTGGAGATATGTGGACTGTTGATAGAGTTCAGCTGAAGGGGGGAAGGTTGAGCCAGGTCATGCTGCAGCCTGCAAGCATTTTTCCGCATTAATATTGTTGAACGTTGAGGGTTGTTCGGCACGATAGACGCTGGCAATGGAGATCGCCGATTATGATTGGGCGAAAGAATCTCTGTTCAAGACTCCGACAAGAGTACAGCAAAGTCATTAATGGTCAGTCACATCTAGGGTTCGGGATAAAACTCGTTGCAATTATTAACAACTATGTAATAACTTGTCCCCAAAACCACACTGCTAATAATGCTAATATTACTCTCTATGTATGCACTGCAGATCAGGTCAGGAATATCATTGTGAGACTGGAAGCGTCCATCAATTTTCTATGTATGACCTCGATGCTTGAATATTTGGGAATAGGGCAATTGAACGGTCCGCAAATTTCCTACAAGATTGTGTGAACTGGTACAATCAATACAATCATCGATTAATGACTGGTGCTGCTGCTGCTTCGAGATATGCTGCATGATTGTATTTCTTGAGGGGTCAGCTACACTACATAATTTTACATACAGACCACATAATATACAAGCGAACATCTAGGAGCGCCGGCGACAAATTACAATTTAATGATACCAGGCACGTTATTCCCAAGCCATGAATCAAATACATCCTCAGGCTCATCCTCCAAAACGGGTTCAACTTCGAATTCCTCCTCAACTTCTGATTCATCCTCAACTTCGGATTCCTCCTCCAACAAATAATGCTTGGCAACAGCCCGAAGGCAAGATTGCGCCGTCTTCCAGATGCCTCTGTGTGATGACGATGGTCGAATCACTTTGCGACCTATAGTTAAGAAGTTACTTTTTTTCTCTTGGCATCCAAGTGCATCCGTTCTCAGCCAGTCATGGAGTTCTGTGTCCTTGCCGATGTACGCGCCGTCTTCATAACAAATACAGACCCAGGTCAGGACCCATATGAATGATTCAGCATTGTGTTGGTACGTGTGCTTGACCTGGCCATTGATGCCTTTTTTCGTAAGAAGGTGCAGCGCCATGAAAGGTACCGTTCCTGTGCGCTCCTGGCCTAAGGGAGTGTCTTGAGTCGATGACAAGTCAAAGTCATTGAGAACGCCAATCCATCGACCGTCTGAGGTCTTGTAAACCATGAGATTGCTAGGGCTGATGTCGCGGTGATGGACACCATTTTTCCAGAGCACATAATGACCTGGTGCCGCATGCGTTAATGGGCAACCAGGATATAGAAAGAAGAACACATACATTCAACGGTTTGCCACCATGCCTTGAGGAACTCTTTCCCATTCAGATTCATGATCGGGTCAAGCTTTCTGAATACGATCATGTAAAAGACGCGCCGGCCTTTTTTAGCATCGTCAATTCCTAGCGCCCTCCTGATGTTCGCCGTGGATGTATCTTCAAACTTGTGGGACCAAACCATCTCTGGAACGTGAAGCTTCACCTTCCCCTCCTTATCGTTCTTCGCTATCTCATACACCTTCTGGAGTATGTCAGCCTCGCTCTCGCGCTCCTCTTCTGGCCAATAAAGCTTAGCGACGAGCTTGTCGGTAGGGTTATGAGGGTTATCATGAGGGAGCTGAGGTACCAGAGCCGAAAGCGCCATACTATCCACTGGAAAGACGGTGGTTGCACGTCCGCGCAAACCGAAGTGAGTGGTGCGCTTGCCAGACTCCAAATTGAATTTGAGGTCGACCACTCCTCCGAGCTTTTCATCATGCACCTGGATCTCACCCGAAGATACAAGCTCAGGTAATGTGTGGTGGCCCCATTTTGCATACGGCATTCGCTGCATAACAAGCAGCAAAACCATGAAGCGAGGTAAGTCCTGGACAAAGTTGATGCCAGAGCATTGAATTGCGCCCTGCCGATCAAAGTACCAGGTGTAAATTATGTCGTCTAGTACGAGCGATCAATGTCATGGGGGATCTGCAGCAATTCATCAACTTACTCTCCACCACATAAGAGATCACGCTCTGTCGCGCGAAATGAGCTGCGAACATCTCCGCGGCGTACAGCCCATTCTGCACGACAGGATGAAGTTTTCCTGACTCTGTCCTGGATTTCTTGAGGTTGCGGTCATCGACGGCTTGAGTAGAAGGACGCTTCCTGTCTCTCGTGCCTGTGTTGGTTTGCTCAGAATGGTTCGAGGGTCCTGTTGCATTGCAATTGTGAGTATGGAAGCATAAATTGGACATGCTGGATAGCTTACCCGCATTCGTTGTCTGTTGCGCATCCATAGCACCACCAATGGGGGGCAGGGTCGCATCTGCCTCAGGCTCCCGAGCGGATGTGTTCATTTCCCTCCGAAACTTCATAAACTTCTTCGCTTCAGAAATTGTGTTAGTCGTCTTCGCTTCGTAATTCTGAGGCACAGCGCTGAACGTCTTCGTGTGTTTGAACTCCAGCGTCGTTCGAAGTTCCTTCCATTCGAACTTCTTGGCGGGTTTTTTCGACGTCTTCGTGTCGAGGTCGCCTGATCCACAATCCCCCGCCCTCATAGCGCTCGCCTTGGAGATGACGACGATGTCAGGCTTGCGTGAGGACTTTTCACCTTGGTGGGTTTGGAGGATATACGATGGGTCGTTTCGATGAAATAGGATTTTGTGATCGTCCTCCGCCTTCGAAGGAACCAATTTAGGCACGTCCAGTTGGCTCAGTTTACCGAGTGCATGGTTTGCAGCATCAATGAAAGGCTTGTACATGCCTTCCTCACTTGTGCTCTTCACACTTACGGTGGCGTTAAATTAATCTCCTTTCACAGGATTCGAAGTTCTGACTTACAGAGTAGTCAGATGTTCTTTAATGACGCCATCCGAGTCGTTGCAGATGTGCAGGACGGCCTTGAGGGAATCATTAAGTAGTGTTGACTTGTCAGGAAGTGGTTTTGAGTTATCGCTGATGCAGCGTAAAAGGAGTTCCTGTAACATTTGGTCTATGTCGGCTTCCATGTAGTCCTCAATGTCACGCGCGATCCATGGACGAAGATCTTCGACGCTGCGTGAAGGACGAAGTTTAACAACATCGTATGGTGGCCGCAGTGACAAGAAAAGTGGACGTACGTCACGCCTACAGCACTAAGATGTTCGCTGATAGCCGCACTGCCAAGTGCTTGCGGGGTGGCGTTAAGGTGAGACCCTGTTTTAACGCCGTGGGTAGGCGTCTTTGGCACAGTGATACCAGTATTGGCATCCATGATGAAGAGCGTCAGAAAAGTGAACTGGAATGATAAAAAATTGCAGATGCAAAGCTCGCTTTTAAGCTAAAACGACACTACCAATCAAGCATCTCGAGGCCACAACTTCCTGGCCACAATCGATACTTGAAGGGGATAAGTTAGCAGCTCACGGTTGCAATTGAGCGCTGAGCATGGCAGTCACGATCAGTTGAAACCATCAGCATCAACTTTTTTCGACGCCACCCACAAGCGCCCACCACTGTTCACCGTGATACTTACACCTGAGACACGGCCAGAAAAGTTCTGTGAACAGATGTGATGCATTTTTTGAGAAAAATTGTGCATATATCAACCTATTTGTCCATTGTGCGGATAATGGACAGTTTCAGAATGAAATCTCCAATATGAATAAGGATTAAATTCCATCCATTAAATTCAGACTAAGTTTGGACGACATAGGGACAATTTGCTTCACAATCTGCATATGTTGTATATGAACTTAATTTCCAAAATTTAATTACCAATATTAAGATATATCCAAGGTTACAATTGTATGTGCATATTTCACGTGACATTTTCGAGGCAAGATGTAGGATTAAATCACACATTAAACTCAAGGTCCGCCTGACTGATAAGCCCGAAAACAAATTCAATAAATGATGGTCATTTGCCAATGTGACAAATTTGCTTACAATTTGTGGATATGTCGAATATATGCCCGAGTGCCCCGCTGAGAGGTTCACTGAGAGGTTCACTCCGTTCAATAAGTGACCGCTCGTCAATTTAATAGTAAAACAAAACTAGAGTATCTATTCACGACAAATGTTTTTTAGGCTGATGCAAAGCGAGACGTGAAACTTGTTTCGAGACGAGGGAGGCAGCGAGTGACATAGTGCGAGTAGATGATGGACTTAGAGAATTTTTCGTAAAACATACCTTGTTTGAATAGCAAAGCGCCGAGCAAAGCCGGGATTAACATCCTGGTTTATGTGTCAGAGCCTGATTTCGATCATGAAGCCGGGCACCTGCCTACACGACGATCATCCTCTGGTACGTTCTGAATCTCCGCAACCATGGCGTCAATGACACCGGTCTTATAGGGGTCCGGGGTACCACCATGGCAAGTACAAAAGGCATGCTGCGAAATGAAAGATGTGTTAGTAGAGATAGAAATGCGTGATCAACGAAGCTTGGCTGATGCTTTTCAGCGCCCTGTTGTCAGCTGTCATCGTCGATGATGTCTTTCTCTGCTGGCAACATGTCTCTTTGGTTTCGCCAGTGACGCTGGGGACGTCTATCCTTTTGTCGAGGAGTGAATAGGGATGAGGTCGGTATGTGCGAACTGTATAAATTTACTGTAGTAACATTCTTTTAATTATATGACAGCTCACCAAATGTCGGCTTGAGCCGTCTGTGAAGATCTTGATGGTGTCAGTGAGTTGATTATGGACTCGTGTCGGCGATCCATTTGATTCTGGTAGACTTGACCAAATTTCATTGCGATGGTCGTTTTTCAGGTTCCTACGGCATCACAGGTCAGCCTGTCTTTGGACTGGTAGTTAATGGCACAGTTGGTGGTATCAGCAGTGAGAAACTGATTAGACCTGGAAAGGGGGAGGAGTGAGTGTAGTGTTTTTATCCTCCCTCCCTCTTCCTTGGGTTCTGATGACTTTGTGCTAGACCTAACACCTTGCAACGCCAAACCCTAGTATGAAAATGAGGTCTCAGATTTGCAACTCTGGCCCGGTGGTACTAGTACGACAAAGCGCTACTTTACAATTTGTTTCATATGCATGTTTCGTAAGGCTAGCTATTTTAATAGGTAACATTTCAATGTCTAAGTTTTGCTGATAATCATGCACGTATCAGCGCGAGCAAATTTCTTCCCTTCCATTGTGGTTATATCTTCCTGGTCCTTCCTGGCAGTCATCGTTGTATGAATGCTCCCCATGAGATCGCCTCGGATTAAGGTGAACTTCTTGTTTTTTCCCGTCGGTGGTTCCGGCAAAAGATATTTGATGGGAATCGGATCCTCCTTCATTCCCTTGTTTTTTGTTCTGGAGGAATACTTGATGAAGATTTCATCGCCTTTCGCCGATCCTTTCTCGAGGAGAAATGGGTCTGGGGTCACAGTGTCAACGATTCGGTTAAGGTAAGATGCCCAATCAGATGATGGGTTTGCGATACGCATTTTCATGTGCCAATTATAGCACAACTGTGTGATCAGGGGATTGTGTAAAGTTGCGATGAGATTGTCTGCTGCAATCGATGAGTGAGTACTGACCAGGCGTGAAATAAAATGAAGCGTACCAGAAGAGGAAGTACTCGCACTGGGAGGATACAATTGGCGTTCTTTCCTATCATCCTCGTTATAAGACCAAACGTTGTTGTTGTTGAGGGCTGCGGACGGTGGATACTGATCTATCGAGTCGATAGGGGTGTCCCACACCGACACTTGTGTAACAGGAACGGTCTGATCAACATGTGGCACATCACGAGGAGGAGAATGGCGAGGGGTTTGAGGTGGTGTGATATGCGGGGGCTGGATGAAGGAACCTCGAGCTAATTTGAGAAATTCTCCTAGCTGATGCGGAGCCAAGTAAACACCGGTGAGGAGAACACCCTTCCAGCTGCATGTATGCGTGAGCAGGGAGCAAATTGAGGTAAGTAATGTGATTTATTACCTGACAACATGAGCTCGAGATAATTCTTGCTTCCGACCTTGAATTGCAACCACGCATGTATCCTGCGAGAGCGAATGCAAGGTCCCTCTGAATGATTTCATAGGACCCTTAATGACGAATACCTCCTTGCCAAGAAGGTGCCGCATGGGATCACGATCCGCCCGCCCGCCTATTCTCGCGACATGCGTTATGGAGGTGGTAAACTATGATCGTTAGTAACAAACTTGGATTGATAGAATCGATGAGAACTAACCTCTTTTAGTCGCTTGTCTTTGAATGTCAAGGTTTTATCATCCAGATTCACTCGCACTACCGTCCCCCATGCTTTGAATGGGTTACCTCTAACGACTTGAACAATATCACCGGCTACAACGTCGTATCCGCGCTCGTGAGTATGATGAAGGGCGGTCGGGTTGGGATTGAAGGCCGTCCCCCTTATCGGGACCCAAATGTGTTGATGTATCGATTCCGAGAAGAACGCAAGTGTCTGGCTCTTCGTATCGACCTTGGATATCACCCCAAATTCGCTTGCATAGAAGCCCTCGGTTACAACAACGTGATCACCTTTCATCGGGGTATCAAGCTCGTGTGATACATTTGCGGAAGCCGGTTTGCTCATGACCCCAACGAACGTCGCCAACGAATCAATTGCAACGGTGAACTGAAAGAAACATTAATAGTGATAATACGACAGTAGATGAATCACTTACTTCGGATTCGGATGACTGGTCGAGTACATCAATTGTGTTCTCGTCGACTTGAACAACCATTCCGGTTTTTCCTTTCAGGTGTGAGGCCACTAAACTTCCGTCGAGCACACGAACACTGTCCCCCACGCGGAATTTCCTTTCGAGATCGGAGATAACGAACATGATCGGTTCATGTGAGATATTCTCAATATACACCGATTCCTCCATGCATGCTGATGCCGACCGGGTGCACATGTCAACACACTGAATCCTCGCCGTGCAGCCAATCATCTCCCCCGCTCTAACCCTTACTAAATCACCTTCCATCCAATGTTGCGCGGCATACGCATGCAATGTAGATTGCACTAACGCTGGATTGCACCTTGACTCCTGGTGAAGTAGAATGCTCTCTGGAGCGGGAATCGGAATCTCGACAACTGCGGTTCTATGCAGTTTTAGAGCCAGAAGGCCATGAATGTAGGTCTTGTTTCGACCCGCGAAGCTTGAGATGTCGTTGGGAAGATTGCGTAGGCGCGGCAAGTGGGAGTCTTTTCCGACTTCCCGCCCTGAACTTTCCCTCGACGCAAGTAAGAGTGTGATAGTGTCGGTTTGCGGATCATACGAATATGCGTATCCCACGTCATGCCGATATTGCCCACGTCTGGGGCGATACCAGCCAGGGATCGTCAAGTCGCTTTTGCTGGTGGGGATCTGATCCTCTCGAGGGAGGGAAATAACGTCGAAAAAACAGTTTGTGTGAGTGGATGGCCAAGCCTTCCTTATGACGGTGGTGTTTTCGGCCTTGACGCATAGACGGCCAGGGAGCGTTGAATGGGTATAGACCTCGAAACCCTTGTTTTTCAACTGCGCGGCTAAAAAAGATGTTTTTGAAGCTGAAAATCGGTGTTAGATGTAACAGATCGATAAGAAATGATTGCTTACAGGGCACGGTGATAAGCCATGTCGAGAGGTCACGCGCTGACGCCCCTCCGTCGTCTTGCGTACTTGACACTGGCTTTTCGGATTCTCCAATTTCTAAAAAAGATTGGTCCGAGACTGCTGGAGGCGCTGCGCTTGAAACACGATCGGCAAGGTCGAATGCTCGAGTATCAAATATTTTAAGCCTTTCCTCACGAGTGACAGCATCCACGATGGCATCTAATACTGACTCCCAGTGAGCCATTGATGCCGGGTCGTCTGTAAATTCTACATCCAGGAGGTAGTATGCATGGCTAGAGCCAATTTCATCTTGAATGAATCGCTTGATAGTCTGGCGTGCAATCTCGCTGGAAGAAGGAACTGGCTGTGACAGCCCGGAGTTTGAGGTAAGCCTGTTCTCGATATCTGCTACCTTGTCGAACCAGGCAGATGCAGATTGATGGAATGGCCCCCTCAAGGGGGAGGCAACTTTCGCTGGCAAGATGTGCCGAGCCTTGACGGCGCGAAGATTTGCCAAAGCTTGGACATTGTCTTCATCGGCCGAGAACAATGTACGTTTCGCTTCCGCCCAGTCCGCTTCATGATAACGAGAGCCCAGGTGTGAGAGAAGTTTGGCTTCAAGTTGAGGAAAGCTCATCTCCGAGGTGAGGTACGCCTCTAAGATGTCCCATGATGCTTCGTCTTGCAGAGGATCCGATGATGCTGGTGCTTGACCATACTCAAAAACGCGGTCATCTATGAAGGACTCTACACAGGAAAATGAGACTCCCCTGAAAACGGAGACGAGAGACAACGACTTACCATCCTCTTCATCCACTGTATCCTCGTTTTCCCCGCCCTCCGAATCGACGTCTGCCTCTGTATCAAGGTACTTTCTCACATCGATATATTTGACGCGCTTGATACGCGCTTCTGGAGCGATTGCGGATGTTGCTGATCGTTTTGACATTTTAGAATTTTGAGAGTGGGGTTGGCTTCCAATGACTACTGGAATCCGTGGGTATAGCGTAGAGTTTTGCCTACGTTGCTGTCCGAACTACGTATAGTATGTAGAGTATGTTGTATGTAGGGGAAGGAAAGCAAAAGAAAATCCTTGCATTCGACAAGCCTTTTTGTAGTGAATCCTATTTTGTGGCCATTTGGATAATGTAAACGTAAACGCCACGATCTTACAGTGGACCATTGTCAGAAGTCAATCAATGTAAAATAAATCCTGTGGACCAACTGTGGACAATAGAACATGGAAGTAAACTAGACCACCTCATGCAGCGCGTAAATGTGAGCTTTGGGCGGATGTTGTAACAGTGAGTATACAGGGTGATCTTATAGTAATACAACACTATGCTACAAATCTACAGATATCCAAAAAGATTAGAGAATGTGCGGCTGTAACAGGGGAAAAGAAGACATGGTATCAAGGGATTCGCTGCTAAGTAGTGAATTCGAGTCAGTTGAAACTCCGACGGAACTTGCCGACAGCCGCTCAACCACTCCGCCGACAGCCACTCAGCCACTCCGGGTAATTCAGGCGGAGTCTGATTATGCAATTCACTACTTAGAGCTCAAACCTTACTTTGTAGGCTTTCTTTTTTCCATCATCTCGTCAAGACTATAGTCTCAATTTTCTTATGTACGTTTGTGCAGTACTTATCATTGTGAGTTTCAACGCAACCAATGTGACACTATGACTAACTATATATTCCCCAGCAATACGAGGTGCGCGCCTGATCGGCGTCGCACTTCCTGGTTCATGGCGGTAACACAAGCGGGTTGCGTATTTGTTGCGGTCAGTCCGCATGAGGCTCAGAGCTGAGCAGTGTGGCACCACGGTGTGCTTTCCCTCCTATCATAGACGGTGTTTGATGTTTGCTTGGCAGACATCGAATGTGAGGGGTTCTCACCTCTTTCTAACCTTCTCTCGTCGTCTCGCCATGTAGGTATTTAGTTTCTCGCATAATTAACTCTTGCTAATCCTCCTCTCCTCGTCTCGCCAGAGATTTTAAGTCACCCACCACTCCCTCTCAAGCGGTCGAGACGGTTTGTTTTTGGTTCTGAGAGGTTTCTTTTGCACAATGTATCACTACTGGTTTCGCGGCAGTTGCATGGTCTTATTTCTCGCGTTTGCTCGTTTGTTCAGGCCCACTTGTCACGTATTATTAGTATAAATCTCCATAGGACTCCCTGTTGTCTGCAGGGAGTCACATTCACGTCTTGGTATCTCTTAGTATAGTCTCAATGTAAACCGTCCTCTTGACGATCACTCTCCTTCCTCAGGCTAGCTCTACCTCTCCCAAGCCAGTCAAACTATCAGATCCAGTGATCATCCGGCATAGAATGGAACTTCTCGCATCTGACATGATCACGCGTGCTCTTGTCCTCGTTTCGAGGAAGAACTATCCTCAGGCGCAGAAGAAAATGTCGAGCTGTTTGCACATGACCAACGGAATTTTGGTGCACAGCAGGTGCGTGCATGTTTTTTGAAGGTTTCGTAAGTAAGACTGACTGTGGGCCAAGATTGTAGGCCATAATATTACGAGACCAGAAGAGCTGGAACGGATGCAGCGCCACAGAACGCTTGTTCTGGACCATCGACAACTCCATAGAGCTGAAGTTGGGTATGCACCATTTTGGTTATAGACCAAACCCTTGTCTGATCCCTCTGTTTAGCTACCCAGTTTTCATCTTCCCGTCGTACGTTCTGTCTGGTGCTACCATGAACGTTGTCTACGAAGAGTCTTCCCTGCAGTATAATCATTCTGCTACTGCTTCCGTTTCTCCTCTGCATACTGTTGTCATCACAAAGTTCATCAATAATGCACAAGAGATCGATGTCGACGCCGTTTTGCTCACAAGGGCAAGCTTCTCATTCACGTTGTCTCTGAGCACGTCGAAATGCCGGTGTACACTCGCAACTATGCTTTCCCAGTGAGCATGAGGAGCCGTGTTCGAGATTCGATAGCGGGGTTCCCGGAGTCAGCAGAGGCGGAACGATATGGACTCTGGTTCGAGTCATTCGTTGGCTGATTGTCTTGATTTGGGAAGGTACTACTACCGGGAGGAGCACCGCTAGGGCGGCGCTGTGCCCCACACATCGTTAGGTGAGCAAGGGGGCTGAGGGGAATGGGGAAAAGCCAATGCGAAGCAACCAGAAGCTGGCGAATCCCCAGAATCATAGGGATTTGCACATTTGTAACCAGATGCTAATCCGAGTCAAATATGATTATATTCAGATACAAATCAGACGTGTGTTTAGGTTCTAGTGTTTCTGTGCACCTCCGCAACCTTGAGTTTTCCTGTATCGGAATCTTTTCGTACCCTCACAGGCACCTCCAACCTCAAAAAAGCCCTCTTCCCGACTTCAGCGACGATTTCGCCTCCAACGCCACATACCCGCTTCATGTACGATCATGAGCCTCTTTGTCCTGTGCACGTTCTCTCTCTACGACTGTTTCTATGTCCCATGGCAATATCGTTCGGAGATCGATGAGTTCGACTTTGGCGCTGCGGAGAGAGGGAGGGATGAGCGAGGGTGGTGGGGAGTTGAGGAGGCGGAGGGCAGATTCGCAGTGGTAGACGGGGGTGCCCCATGTTAGGAGTGTCAGATCTGATCCTGGGATGAGGATTTCAGCACGGGAGAGGGGGAGGGCGTAGTCGTCGATTGGGACTTGTTCAACTGTGGGCGGAATTAATATTTGGATCTAGTTTGAATTCGCGGAAGAGTTTGTGGATTGGTGATGGGTATCGTTTGTGTTTGACGTAGTCGCGTTTTGCTACGTATCGGTGCGCTGATTCTATGCCTTTGTGTAGCGGGTGGTCTTTGGGGAGTGTGGCTAGCCTTAGCGCGGCTCGGTGACAGTGGCTTCTTAGGGTCTGTTGAAAAGGAGGGATATTAGTGTGTGCGTCGAGTAGGTCTGAAGCGGTGGAGCGCATAGCTCCCTTTATTAAGATGGCGGCCATTCTCTGGACTCTCGCCATCTGTGATGCAAAGCCCCTTGCTCCTGTGCCCCCGTGTTTTCCTCTTCCTTTCGAGATGAGGTCTGTGCACCAGATATCAGCTGCATATAGCATCTTAGGTATGACTGCACCTTTGTATAACTTCCTCATTCATCTTCCCTTCATGCCCTTCAGACAGAGCATACCTTGAGACCAGATGCGCCCATGAAGAATTTTTCAGGGCTCTGTGAGTGGTATAGCCCGCCATGACCAACGGCCATAGTTGGTGTACGTACGGTTAGCCCGCCGATAGAGAAGTCTCTACCTGAACGGTAGCGAAAATTTGCGGCTTCGTTCACGACCTAAGTTGACGGGGTCAGTCGTGAAGTCTGAGATTCGGGTGAAGTGCAACGAACCTGATCAAAAGCGGGGAATATAGTCAGCGAACTGAATTTCTGCAATTGCAGTTTGCCCCACGGATGCGAGGCCAATTCCAAAGCCTGCAATACCTTGCTCTGTCAATGAGGTATTGAAGACGCGTTCTCCGATGCGGAACACTCCACCAGTTCTGTGGATGCGAGGAAGCCCGTGTCATAATGTGTAGAGGGTGCGATTGGGGAAGGGTCGCTAGGCGAGTGGCGGCTCGGTGACAGAGTTTCTGCAGGAGAAGTGAGATGGGGAGAAGGTTTGCATGTGCTTCGAGTGAGTCGGTCGGGGTCAATCTCATTGCTCCAGTGATGCTAATGGCTGCTATACGCTGAACGGAGGTAAGTCGGTTCGCTATGCCTTTCGAGCATCGCTGGATAGTGTTAGATCCTCGCTTGAAGATGGGTCGGAACCATATGTCCGCTCCGTATACGAATTTGGGGATGGCTACCGACCACCATTCTTGCTGTGCAGCATGTAAATGAGGACAACAGGGTAAATGCGGATATATATACCCACCTCGTCGATGACCAGGACCTTTCCGACAGTACTCTTCAAGATGGCTTTATTGTTCTTTCGAATGTCCGTACTTCATAGAACGGGGGTTGGATAGGTTCAATAGGATCTCCGTGATATATGCGAATATACGTTAGGGTAGGTAGACTAAGGTGCATTCTTCATAGAACGGGGGCTGGATAGGTTTAATAGGATCTCCGAGATATATGCGAACATACGTTAAGGTAGGTAGACTAAGGTGCATTCTTCATAGAACGGGGGTTGGATAGGTTTAATAGGATCTCCGAGATATATGCGAACATACGTTAAGGTAGGTGGACTAAGGTGCATTTATTGTTCGTAATTAGGCTTGACCCAATCTACGTTTGGAACACGCTGTATATCCCAGGGCAGTAAGCAAGCCCAGACCTCTGAGGGCTCATTGTATTGTATCGTTGGCAGAGAATCTGGAAGATCCTCGCGTACCTGAGCTGCAATGGGCTTTAAGTACGATATTCTCAGACAGATTCAATCTCACCTACCATGAGAGTATGCGTTGGAGAAATGCGTCTGTTCAGAATCAATTACTAATGCATCGTTGTATACGACTTGAGTGAAGCCGTATCGTGTGGAAAAATCAGGATCCAGCAGCTGCCGCGGTAAAGATAAATGATAGAATTGTCAAATAAACAATACAAGACTTACACCTGACAGTAACTCTGCGATCAATGGTTCGAAATCTTTGAAGATAAGGCGCTGCCTGGATGATCTATCACCTTCGGAGCACCAAGCTACATAGTTCAATATGTCGTCCATTGTACAAAAGAGTGCCTGAGAAGATGGTATCAACAAGATGGCAGCGAAGGAAGGCGCAAAACGTGCCTTATGGTTTTCCGAAAAAAGTTGGTAGACAACACAGCCGAATGACCACCAGTCGACGGGTATCCCGTACTCCACAGAATCGGGGTCAAGTACGTTTCGTAGGACTTCCGGTGCCATGCAGTACGTCGTTCCTACCGCACTTGTCGTATATACCCGCCCTCAATCCAAGGGACTTTTGTCTTCATGTACGTAGCATAGGCCGTAATCGGCGACCCGCACATTCTCTCGAATGTCGATCAAGATGTTTTCTGCTTTAATGTCACGGTGCATGATCCCTATTTCATGCAGGGTGTGAATCCCGAGGGCCTTCAAAGTTGAAGATGTGAGACATCGAAAACTAGGAAAGACAACCACGTACTATTTGAGCAGCCCACCTAAGAGCATGTTTCGAACAATCTGAAGAACGATCTTTCATATACTTGCTTAGGTCGCCCGCCATTAGGTCCTATAGATGGCATCAAACAACAGACATGGCTCGCAGGGGGAAAGGACATACCATGGCAAAGCATATGTCATTCTTCGTCTGGAATGATAATTCAAGCCCCATGAGGAAATCCCTCGCGGGACACGGAATCGATGTTGCAATCCGCTTGTAAACGGCAAGCTCGTCCATGATGATGTGTTCTATGCCCTTGAGTTGGTCCTTTTGAAAGACCTTGAGACAAAACAAGCGATTTGGCTGTATAGATTGTGCCAGCACCGCTTTAGCGAATCCGCCCTGTCCCAAAGGGCGAAAAACACGAAAGAAGCCATAGTCTAGCGCCGGAGAAATTTTGGGCGCCTGTGCTACACCGGAGTGTGCGAAGGTGAGGGTGTGAGTCGGGATTGGAGGGTATACCGGATCAGGGACATCTGGGCAGAGATCCATGGTATTAATGTTGAAATCGACAGACATTGCGTCGGGCGCGAAGGAGTAGGTGTAAGTTGGGGTTGGAGGGTATACGGGATCCGGGACATCTGGGCAGAGATCAATGGTATTAGTGTTGCAATCGACAGACATTGCGTCGGGCGCGAAGGTGTAGGTGTAAGTCGGGGTTGGGTATACTGGATCAGGGACATCTTGGCAGAGATTCATGGTGTTAGCAATGAAATCGACAGACATTGCTTCTGGGGCATTAGATGAAGCACTAGAATACATTGTGAAGAAGATGAAAGAGAGATCAACTTTTGAGTGATTTTGTGGTCGGAATGAGGAGAAGGAACAGTGTATCAGCACAAAAGCACGGTAACCAATCTCGCGTTAGTGAGCAAGATCAGGTTAGAGCACACACTCATCCCAGCGATTTGGAGGAACTGCACATGCGTTGCGCATTGCACGCGCTTTACCCATGTTGAGTACCAAACGAAGCGCATAAAAATCGTACTCATACTGTACAGCGACTTTACTCTATACAAGTGTTTACCGAGTCTGATAAGTAACTCCGTCCGTGGGTTTCATTGACGGACGTCGTTCACGGAATGATAAGCATCCTACAGAACGGTCAGTAAACCTTAGATCCAAAAGACGCAGTTACGAACCAAGCACGGCACTTCGAAGTCCTTGCGAACGTCTAGAAGTGCCCGAATACCGCTTGAATTGACTTTGTACCAAGCGTCGTTATACCAATTACGAGGGAGCCGCGCGATTGCGATCGAGTTTTGGGAGGTGCGTCTCGCCTCCATGTGACGGGGGAGCGAGGTATTACCAACTGGAACTGACATGTTTTCTTCGTACGTTGCTGGCGCATACAACTCGACGGTGTGAAGTAGATCAGTGATTGCTGGGCTGATCCATGGGAGAGCCACACGCCTCACGATCTTCGGTTTCACACCTATAGCAGTATCCGTTTCATCTCCGCTCATGCCATCAACATCCAACCGGTCAATGATGCGCTTGATCATGTCCCATTTTTGAGGGTTGCGGTGGCGATTTTGTTGGACAATTTTTCGGCGTCTTTCGAGGGTCTGCAAGCATGTACGTGAGGCACAAAATGAGGAATAGCAATACCACTTACCCCGTGTTTGCGCGTGTTAAGTCTATCTAGACGTTGCCTCCGGATGCTACGACAAGAATGCTCACGAGTAGCTTCCTCCCTCTCTTGAACATCTGCGAATGCTTCTATCTTGCAGTGCTCTCGATAGGTTTGTTGAGTTCGACGAAGCTTGTCGATGCAGAGCACGCGCAAGTCGTCGAGGTTCATCGTATCGTCGTCAAAAGTGACTGATGGATAACTACCTGTCTGAATTTTTTGTTGAAAGTCTATCACCATCAAGTTGATCGCCTCCGTATTCCACAGAGAGGACCTCAAAGAGTCCTGCCAGTCGATGGCGATGTTGTCCAAGCTTGGTGGATTTTCGTTATTGTTAGTAAAAGCCTGAACCGCTTGCGACGGAGGCGATTGTGGTAATGTACCAGTCTTGGATTGTAAAAGACGTTTGTCCCGTAGATATTTCCGAAATGATTGCTGAAATTGATATTGATTAACCCCTATTCACTTGGAACACTTCAAACGTACATGTAATTGATTCTTGATACCTCGCTTCCCTGGGTGTTTCCTGCGAGGAGAAGGCGTTAGGTCGTCGTTACAATCAGGCTCGCTATCTTCCTCAGATGTCCCACGATATTTCTTGGGGCGTGTAAGAGCAGGTGGAATGTTGTGAGAACAGGCGGAGTGAATGCTTTTAATTTCACCCGCTATCAATTCAATGATTGTTGGTAGCATAGCGTCAACTGCACTCCTGAGGGCAGGCACAACTATCTTATCGGACAGTTGAGCAAATTGCTGGTTGACCAACTGTCCCAGATAATTTTCTGTGGTGGACGGCAGGGGAAGTGCTTTCTGTCGCCCAGAGCCTGTAGGAACATCAAACGTTGGTTTGGGATGTGGAAACGGAGTGGCTGTTGGTATATATTCATCCATGGGAGCATCATCCACGGGAGCATCATCCACGGGAGCATCATCCACGGGAGCATCATCCACGGGAGCATCATCCACGGGAGCATCATCCATGAGAGCATCGTTTAAGGAAGTATCTTCGGTGGTTACCTGAGCAGTTGCCGAAGAGGATAGAACAAGCGCAGTCGAAGGTACCTGGGCAGTTGCCAGAGAGGATGGATGACTAGTGGGCGTTAATGAAACAGTAGCAGGAGGGGAAAGTGACTCGGTTTGCCCACGTGAAGAGCCGGCGAGTGCGGTGGATTGGAGGGAGGCGATATTAGACTGAGGGGATAGAGGAGTGGAATTGCAAACACGGCGCGGGGAGCGGCTGGAATGCCCCTCATCCTCATTGTGTGGAGTGAACGAGGTATAGGGCCTGTATGGCCTGTATGCCAACGAAGTATTGAGCGTGTTCTCTATATTAGCGCGATGTTCTGGCACAGTTGGGCCTTGCGACACATGAGTCCCGCGAGTGATGAAACCATATTGAAACCCCAAAGTCAGTGTTAATATATACGCCTACAAGTTCAATCACATACTTGCGGGCGGTCTGTCCGATTACAGCAAGTGCTGTGGCAAGGTTTTGAGGATTTGGGCTGATCTCTGAATCATCACCTGGGATAACATTGCCTCTACGTTGAGCCATAATTAGAGGTAGAAAGTTTGGCCGGCCTGACGCGATACAGCCTCATGATATACTCATAACACAATTGTATGACTCGTCCGCCTGACAACCTAAATGAAATTAAATAACAATAGGGCAAGATGAACAAGAGCTCACCGTGCGTGAGTCCTGTAATCAGCAGCAGCTGACCCACAGGGGCAATTGTTGGGAGATTTCGATGTTTACATGGCGATCCATATGAGCTTTAGTGCATCACTGAACGGCGCTCAAAGAACCGATACAAATTTTTTTTAAAGCTACTACAAGTATCGTAAAAGATTAACTACTACGTATATAGTACGACTATGTATGATGCGACTGCGGTAGGGGGAAAAGAAAACACAATGACTAGGGATTCGCTGATATACAAAGTCGTTAAGACAACGGTACTAAACCACTACCAAGCATCAATACAATAACATTTTACGGGAAAGTTAGACTCCACCGGAAATGACCGAAGCGGCTGGGTGTTCATATCCGAATTGGCCAAACCCGTACGAATTATTATAAAAAATATACAAGGGAGTTTTGTGAAGGGCAGAGAATACAGACCTTGCGTTCACTACAAAAGCAATGAACCGCTGATATCTTTCTTCAAGTGTGTCCAAAATATATCTCCACCGTCGACGCTGGACCCAACGATGTCAAAAGAAAGGCCAAAGGTGTGGGTAAGTCATACAGTAATGTAATTTTACGCATGAATTCAGCTAACAAGTGGAGGGATAGGACGACGAGGACCTTGCTAGAAACATCTTCCGATTAACACTGGAAGACAGGACACAGGACAGGCACGTTACTGAAGCGATCCAGGTGGACAGCCGATCCACATTAGGTGATACCACTAGAGCTGCAAGGGAACGTTCAGTGGAAATTCAGGATAAAGCATCAGAAGATTACTGCAGGCTTTACCTCCTCGATATTGAGATGCAGGCTCGTCTTCAGAGCGTGACCAATACTGTGAATCAACTTCACTTGGCTGACGGGCAACAGGTCATAACAATGCTTACCGAAGAGTATAATTGGATGAAGAAAGCGCAGGAAGAATTAAAAGATATGCGAGCGAATGGTGATGCTTGCAATGAGCAAATGCGGGATGCATCACTTCAATCATTGTATGAGATTAGAGAGGCGGTGGGGAGTATCGTGGACGTGGTGGGTCGTAGAACGAAGGAAGACCTGAATAGTGCATCAGCAACCATCGATACAGGTAAGAAATATTGGATACACGAAAACACGTACTGAATCTTAAGTAGAACCTTATTTCAAACGAAGATTCCTCAACGCCAACCCCGCCATACTTCTGACTATGCTGATTGCCTTAATCTTGAATGTTTTCGGACATGTTACCAGGCCATGGTGTAATGCAGTTCTCGGGCTTTTGAACCTTCTCCTCGAGACTACGCTCGGAAAGTCCACTGGTTCAGCCATCCCTAGCGATATTCGTACCGTCCGCAAGAAATTTGACCTAGAACCAATTACTCGGATGTTTGCTACTTGTACAAGATGCTCGTGCACGTACCCGCCCGTAGCCACGAAAAACAAATCACCGTACCCGGAACGCTGCACCTCTACGAAGCACCGAGGTAGCATGCCGTGCGGTCGGCTGTTGGTGAAATGTACGAAGGGCGAAGGCCGAAAATCATGGGTGCCTGTACGCCCATACGTTGTTCAGGATTTCAACGCTTTCCTTGCCGGCCTGCTTAGTCGGCCTGGAATGGAAGAAGCCATGGACCGCGGAACAATGATGAACGACAAGTATGACCTGTGGGATATCAAGGATGGCACTGTGATGCAGGAAATACTAGGTCCTGATGGGAAACCGTTCATGGATGGGTTGAAAAGACGGGATCTAAGGTTAGCGTGGAGTCTTTCGATAGATTGGTTCAACCCTCACGGGAACAAAACCTCTGGAAAGAAGAAATCAGTTGGGTCAATTACGATGGGGCTACTGAACCTCCCACCCAGTCTACGATACAGATCCGAAAACATGTACTTGGTGGGCGTTATCCCCGGACCTAGAGAACCAGCTCTCGAAGAGATCAATCATTTTCTTCGCCCAGTAATCGACTTCTTCCTACCATCTTGGAAAGATGGAACGTGGTTTACAAGGACACTTGAGCATGCTGAAGGGAGACTTTCGAGGTCTATCATTGCAGTGGCCGTCAATGATCTACCGGCTGCTCGCAAACTCGCAGGACGTGCAGGACCCACTGCGAATCAGGTGTGTGGACTTTGCTGGCAGAAGAAGTTAGACGTTGCTAACTTCGACCACGATACGTGGAAACGACGTACGAGCGAGGAACACAGGGCAGCTGCAGAAGAATGGAAAAATGCAGAAACCAAGTCAGTACGTGATAAAGTTTTTGAGCGACATGGAGTGAGGTGGTCTGAGCTTCTACGACTGCCTTACTGGGATCCGGTGCGGTTCATCGTCATTGACGGCATGCACAACCTCTTCCTGGGGGTGGTGCAATATCATTTTAGAAACGTGATCACCATAGACAAACAGGCGAGCAAGGCAATGAGAAAGCCAGAAATAAAACCTGTCGATCCAAAGGAATTAGACAAGGGTAGAACAATCTTAGAGTCCAACCCTACCGCCTCCGCCATGACCCGTCTACGGCTACCTATCCTTCAAGCTCTCGTCCAAGAGATAGGGATAACGTTGCCTGACAACGCTCGCAACACTAAAAAGATGATGATCGAAGCACTCTTGGTGCGCTATTCATTTTTGCTAATAAGAAACGTAATTGACAAATGAATAGGCCGAACCCACTCACAGGGTCCAAATGAACGATGAAGATCGGATGCAAGTGAATACTGAAGCATTTGTCGCAGAGGAATTGGTGAAGGAATATGCGGCCGACATAGAAGGAAAAAATGATCAACAAGGCGTATTTGCCGAAGCCCTGACAGATGAGGAGATTAATGGAATTCAAGCAGAACTAAAGAGCATCAAGCGACCTTCATGGCACCAGGGCCCCCCAAAAAACCTTGGTGATGCAGAGCATGGCAAACTCAAGGCAGAACAATGGCGGTCGGCAATTGAATTTGACTTGCCAGTGACCCTAGTCAAACTTTGGGGGGTAAATAGTGGTGGGGAGGAACGAAAGCAGAAGTTGGCTCACAGCACTATGCTGCTCGCGATGGCAATACGATGGGGAACGTCGCATGTAACATTGTTGCACCATGCTCAGCAATACAGGAAATACATGAAGGCCTACTTAGAATGCATTCGAGACGTCTTTCCAGGCCATTCTTTCCGTCCCAACCACCACGCATGCCTCCACATAGACGAGTTCCTGTTGAGATACGGGCCCATGCATGGCTGGTGGATGTTCCCCTTTGAAAGGATAATCGGAGGCCTGCAGAAGACCATTACGAATCACAAAATTGGTGAGTATAGAGTAAATACGAAGAGAAAAATTGAACAAGGTTTTACAGGGGAAATGGAAAGAACTATGCTAGAGACATTCTGCGCCGCTGCAAGTGCGAAGGTGATGCTTCAAGAGCCTGGAGCACCCTATGTCGTCAACAAAGCAGCTGAGATTCTACAGCGGTGCTGTGCACCTTTCGCAGAAGAAATTTTTGGTACCGATACCAGCATCCTACGCGCAGCTACGGAATATATCTCGCATGATGACGCAAATATCATCAAGACCCCTATGTCCGATAACCTCCGACACACTTTGGACAAGACAGCTACTCACCCCTATGGAAGCGACCGCATCACGGAGTATAAACGGCTGAACGTAGGAGGATTGCAATATTGCAGCCACAACTATTCCGCTTTGGATAGTTGCGTGTTCTTCGAGCAGAAGTTGGAAAAATGTGTGCCAGGTATCATTGAACACATATTTTCTGTAGGGCAAGATCATGATCGAGTTTACTACATGGCAGTCCAAGGTTACTTACCAGTGCCTGCGGGGTACGAGGACCCCTTTCTAGCCTACAGCGACTTTGGCGCACAGACATGGAGCAATGTGTTAGATAACCACCTGGATATCGTTACGGTGTGCACAAAGGGACTTTGCCATGCTGCGTCGATGCAGTGGGGAACGTCTGAATTGGTACTTAAACCAATGAACAAGGTTAGCTGTCGGCGAATTCAAAATTGTTACTATACTAACTTACTTGGTAGGACTTTGGTAGATGATAGGTACTGTAAACGTAGCTGTATGGTTGATAGTGCTTGAGCTTGATAAACGAGGCCTAGCGGTCGGGTCATGATTTCATTGGAGAAACTTGAGTGGGTAAATGAGCTTACCGCCATGAACGACGAACGACGAACGCCGATTCAGGCGCGCATCAATTGCTGGCGGGATGACGACGGTTTTATTTTTTCATGGAGCAGGGACTACAGAACACATTGAATGCGCACACGTAAGTGAGACTATACTGAGAACTACAATAAGACCACATATTCACATATTACAGTGACCTATCTCCGTATGATACGAGGGAACGGACGTGCATAATATCCCGTACCATACGGGCCGGCGGACCATGGGCCCATGGTAA
>KN835572.1:0-21485 GCA_000827255.1 Suillus luteus UH-Slu-Lm8-n1
TTTCTTGATCCGCGCATATATGGATGACACGAGGCTGATCCGTCATGATGGGCCTAGGCGGCTGCACTGAGCCTGTTGACCAATGGTATGTCATGAGATGACATTCGCTGCTTATATATAGGTTTTGAAGTTTTGCTGATGGCAGAGACAGTGAATTGCTCCCGCGGGATCAATCGCTGAGTCACGTGATGCAATTACTACCTTGCTTGCACGTGTCTTTGGCAGGACATGCATATGCAGGGCTCGTTCCTTTGCCATCCAAGTACTGCCATTCCAGATGCTATATGGACTATTTCGTTGTATACTGAGATGGTGACATACACTGCTCTAGTCCGGCACGCCCACAAGTATATAGGTACAGTCTTATATCGCTACTTTAAATCCATTGTCATACATTTGTTTGTGATCAACATGAAAGTCCGTTCCTTCAAAGATGTAGAATGTCCACGGGCGCTGATATGAGAGTCCTTCGTTATGTCGTGATGTAGTTGGCATCGGTCAATTCGGTTGTCCTCTATCGTTGTTTCGTTGAGGGTATCTCCAGATGTCACGTCGATCCGAGTAACCGGCCAGACTGAGAGCATCATATTTAATCCACTGTGGCGCAACGTGTTGGTTACTCACCTCATCGGCCGAGCAGGTAATGATAAATGCACAGTCCGACTCTTCATGTCCCTGAGTGCAGTAGTCGTCCAATGGCGCAGCCGATTCCATGCTTTGTTCAGGCGTAGCTTTGATAGGAAGCACGTATTGGAGGATGGTTGCTTCTCGATCCCCTTGCCCTTGCCCTCGGATTTCGCTTCGGTATCCCATTTTATAGAATGTGCAGACTAATACGCAGAATGAAACTCATGGACAGATCGAGAGGAAAATATGGGATAGCACTCACATCAGACTGGACGGACGTCATTGATTTTTTATCGCAGACGTCCTTTGTCATCTCCAACGGTTTACTTCCGGAGTATGATGCTGGCTTCAACACCGAAATCGGCATCTCCACCACCGTCCCGCTCTCTGCACTCAACAAGTCCTGCAATGTAGTGTATGAGACAATCTGCCAGTCAGGGACAGAATACGCGTCTAGCGCTCACATCAACCCGCACGATGTTAATAATGTCTTGCTGCATGTTGTAGTTCATGAGCCGCCGAGTGCGTTTCAATGACGGGCGTGTCACCATCCGCGTCCATAAGTTTCCTTCTGACATCGGATCTGGGCCAAGAATCGTGGTGCAACATGAAGGATTCGGTCTGGATCCTGATGGTAGTTGCTGAATCTAGAGGTACGATCAGGCACGGCCGTCGTGAGCTTCTCAAATGCTAAATCATGCTTCGCGAATACATACCTCGGGAACCCGGTAGACCCATTGGTCATGCGAGGGAGATCCAGTGGAGCATCGACTTGGAGCAACAGATGGCCCTCCCACACCGGATGTGGTAGAGTGGGACTGCTGCCAATTGTAACTGAAGGAAGGCGGTACTACGAGACTTGTCCATGGATGCTCTCCAGATGCGAAGTACTTTTCCAGGTCATCTTCAGTCAGAAATCCTCCCTGCATGGAAAAGCTGAGCACTTGTGAGCAAGATGACGCTTTGGAGAACTTTACTCAGAAGACTTACGGGCCCGGTAGGGTTGGACGAGAGTGGGGATAACAGGAAGATTCACAACTGTTCGAAATCGAGCGAGTTATATTTTGCAGTTGTTGTTCCCGCAGGACTGCACGAGGCCCACTGCACAGGAATCCGATGGGTGTCGTGCAAGTTAACTTGGCTACGGCATTCTGGGCTCGGTAAAGAATGACCGTCCGGCCTCTTCTGCCTGTACCGGTGCAAACGCCATCGGTACCGTTATAACGCTATAATAAGTCCCTCCACATTTCTCGATGAGAAGAACCCCAGCCAACCCCATGATGATAGACGGTGAGATTTTAGCTCTGTGAGAAATATTTTAGAATGTTCGGCTGCGAGGCGGTGAGCGCAGCCATGATCGTGAGACTCGAATCTATCGATGTCCTTAGAAAGATGCGATGTGAGGATAGCAATTTTTGATTCAACATGCTACAGTTCACTTGTACCAAACGATTAATTACGTCCATACGCATTCTTGCATCGACCTTTGTTATCAGACAACTGGAGTTTCGGTGACCAGGTTGCATAACCTTAGAGAGAGGTGAAGTTGCAACACGGTTGAACACCTATACTATGTACATTTGAAGATCTTGAAGCCTAGAACAGGAATTCACATTCTAGAGTGTATGCATATCATATCTCGTTGATAACGCTTAGCGGATGATCTAGGCAAATGCTTAGCGAACCGCCCGCGGATGCTCACGGAGGTACGTTTCTGCTAACAAATCGCCAAATAGAGTGAAAAATAGACCGGAGAATACACGTCAAGCGAAATGAAAGGATTCTACCTCTCATAAATAGCGTCTTACCGCCTGTGTTACGGCGTTATACCTAAGTGCAGGTCGGAATATTGGACAGTGGTTGTTGAGGTCGATCTCGAAGAGAATGCGGTGAAACTGGAGTCCCCGTAATGTACCCGAGTGGCAATGACGGCACAGCTTGCTACTGGAAGATGTCCATCATTCGAACGTGAGTGTAAGCCTCATGTATAGCTCCAAGAGCATCTGTGTTGAGGCATGTGTAATGAACTTCTGTGAGGAGCGATCGGGGCAACGAGAAAATCCGCGATGCTTCGTGGTGTCGTGAGACTGTGATATCGGATTGAGATGAAACTCGTGGTACAGCAAGAACGACATTTATAGCTTGCAATGCTTGAGCTGTATGTTAACGATCAATCAGGTAGTCAGACACACTTCTCCAGTCAAAGAGGAGTGAATAAGGCACAGACACCAAGCAACAGAAATAATCAGGACTTATGATGGAGCCATGAGGCATCTGCTTCGAAAGATAAAAGCCGCACCGTGGATTTCATTGTTCCGATGGTAGTGGATCGAACACAGCCTGATGGTAGCAAGCGAAAGCAGATATTACCTGAAAAGGTTATCGAGTCTTCAAATCACGGTAGAGTGCAGGCATACAATTAAGGGAAAGCCAGTAATAGACAAGCTAACGAATAAGAAAGGAATCTAGCCAATTAGATGATGTGGCCTTTGGTTTGAGAAGCGAGTGAGTGCAGAAACGAAACAGTACGAGATAAACAAACCTGGTCATGAGGTCTCCCATGCAAATCCTCCCAGCTTTGTGCCCTGCACCTGGTACCCTCTTGAAGCTTTCCTCTCCTTCCTCTGCTCTGATTGAGAACGTACAGCCTTTGCTGGTACATTCTCAACCTCGACCAATTCCTTCACTTTGAGGATTTTTCCAGCAGCTTCTGGGCTGTGTACATGATACACAGTTTGCATACGTCTATGCAGACCGAGTGCTACCAAGGTTTCCTTCTTCCGCTCGCCTAGTGCAATGGCGGAACGGCGGAGAGTGATTTTGAAGTGGGTGTTTGGTTCTGATTTAGACGCTACTTGTTTTTGTACCGCTGTCGCGAATGACCGTGATGAGGGCTTGAGAATGTTGGTTATGCGGAACAGCGACGCCATAGTCATTGCAAACGGTCGATGGCGGCAGAGGTCAATTTAACAATATTTGCTTACTAATCAACAGGTTTGAATTTTGGTCCGAATTTGGACGCGGTCGAACTCCTGATTCACGATCATTGCGTTCGTGGAGATGAGCTCGCTATATCGTTCTGCAATCAGTGCCCGAATAGCAAAGTTACCACAGCTACCACCAAGTCACGAGGACGATGATGAAGATTCCGAGATTACTGATGGAATCGGCGAACTCTCGACTGGCATGGGGCCACCCCCACTGTGTGTTACCTTCCTTCCATTCAATCATTTCGTGCTCATTGTTATATAGACCACGGCCAAGCACATCTACCCGAAAACCAAAGCCACCAAATCCTGAATTCAAACCATTAAGTCCTGCTTCATATTTCTCTCAGGCATTGCAGATATCGCTCCCTACCCGAGCCCTCGACGTTCGTGTATATTACACTCCTCCGAAGTACAACGGCGGGGGTATTATTGTATTCCACCACGGTGCAGGATATGCAGGTACAAGCTTCGCATGTCTCGCGAAAGAGATAAGTGAGGTCATGAGGGATAACGTCGGTGTCTTGGCCTTCGATGCCAGGAGACATGGTATGCATTCGTTTCCTCAAGAGAATGCTGAATACCTATCGTGTTTCAGGAAAGACAACATCATCTCAGTCTGATGAAGACCTATCGATCAATGTCCTTGTTGAGGATTTCTGTGCTCTACTACAGACCATTTATCCGGATGTGGCAGCAGCTCCAAATTTAATGGTGAACTTTTTTCTCCCTTTTACGCATATTGAATTAATGACACTCTGAGCAGCTTGTTGGACATAGCATGGGAGGATCTGTCTGCGTTCGCGCTTGTCCCATACTTCAACAACGCAAATATAATATTGCAGGAGTGGCTGTTTTAGATGTAGTAGAAGGTACCTATTGTAGCATCAAATGCTGTGATTTGCACGAGTTTGACCCATGACCAATAGGAACAGCAGTAGAAGCGCTGCCCCACATGCACGCGATTCTCAACTCTCGACCTGAGGGTTTCGACAGCGTTGAGGAAGCTATTGAGTGGCAGTACGTGTTTTGTGTCACCTTTGGTAAATGCTATATTCACGTTTACTTAAACAGCGTCAATACGGGCCTTATCCATAACCCTACTTCTGCCCGTGTTTCGATTCCATCTATCATTGTTCCTGCAGATTCTCCTCTTACACCTAGCACGCGCGCAAATATTGGATTCAAATACAAGTGGCGTACACCACTCCGGTCGACGGCGCCATACTGGGATAGTGAGCCTACACTTGCTCCATTGATTTACACTACCGTTTATACTGATTTTCTTCCAGGTTGGTTCCCGTCGCTTTCGTCATTATTCCTTGGGCTCCGCTCCGCGCGGCTCTTGGTATTAGCAGGTGCAGAGCGCCTTGATACGCCACTCATGGTCGGTCAGATGCAGGGCAAGTTCTGGCTCGAAGTTATGGCTGGTCGGGGTGTGGGACATCTTGTGCATGAGGTTCGTCGGTTACTTGCAATAGATGCCTACTCATATACGTTAACGTGAAATTAGGACGATCCAACGAAACTGGCAGAGATTCTGGCAGACTTCTGGAGGCGCAATGAACGCATTGTGGTTCGAGGTAACGTTATCAAGACAGTCGGGGAGGTTTAGAGGAATTATATATGTTAGTGTATGTTTGATTGTGTTCGAGTCCCAAGTTAATGGTAGATCTGAAGCTCCACTACGGCAGACTTGGCTTGGCGACGACAAGACGTGATTTTTGGATGGTCCACGTTCAATTGTAGGCTTTTGTGAACGTCCAGCGACCGGAACTTTCCTGGTGTTCAATTACTAGTCGCGTGCGCAAAGTAAAATTAGATCTACGCTGATTCGATTGAGGGCTTCCTCTTTTTGCTTGATGCTCACGCCGCAATGCTCACTTTATCTAACCCGAGAAGGGTCCCGGTAATGTCATAGGCGGGATCAAGTATCCCTCTCCGAGATCATAAACACAAGCGCCGAACGTTGAACGGTGGTATATCTAGCACAAATGCTATCATCATACATTCCCACCATCCCCCACTCGCTCAATCCATCACTCGAATATGACCTTCGCCTCAAATGATCCTACTTGGTGGCCGGATATCAACCGGAATATTTTCTACAGCTATTGGACAGGTTCGTCGTCAGTTCGGGGATATCTCGGCGATCTAGCGTTAAGTTTTAACTCGCGTTTTGCAGTTGCCGCCAGTGTCGTGGTGGTATATGACTGGGGTGAGCAGGACATTGTTCTGAGCCTGCTGCCATTCTTATGATATCTCCAGTACTAACACTTGGACAAGAGGTAAGTTGACCTTATCGTCCGAGCAGCCAACTCGCTAAGAATGATTTATAGATTGAATTGATCTGGGTGAGCGACGGAGTCTTGTCAGACAACCCGGAGAATACAATGAATTTACGACAGAGGCAACGCTGGTCTCTCATGACCGTTCTGTATCTCATTGTTCGTATCTCATACAAGTTATACTATAACGTGGTTGGTTGTTGCGCTGACTCCAGAATGTCCTAGATACGCTATATTGGAATCCCAATTTCTGTGTATGTCTCGACGCCAAAAATTATCGTTGTGCTAATCGTTCATCTCTGATGATTAATCATTAGTGCCACTCCTCTGCGTATGTCTCATATATACTACGTTCGATTTTTCTGACCAGCGGCACACAGCATTTATGCCATTGGTCTCACTGACAGATGCAGTGAGTATTTCGTAACCATCCCCTTCCTATTCAATGAATACACTCATATGTAGGGGTGAGTGAGATTCTGACCATTGAATTTGACTGAAGACAACGACTACATAGGTGTGAGTCGAGTGTTTGATTATAGTACGAGGGTGGTCACTGATTGGGTGTTTTAGGCAAAAACATGAACTACGCAGAAAATGGGGCATATGTGGCCCTAACTGCCATGGTAGGCGGTGAGCTACAATACCTCAGTAATATTGACTTGACTGATACATGATGCAAGTCATCATGATTGCTCGGTTACATGTCATGTATCAGGGATCTAGAATCATGCTTATCTTCCTTGTCATTATCTTCCTGGTTGTTTACATCGCCTGTGGAGTGCTCGCGGCAATAGTATTCAAGTATCTTGTAGCGGGTAAGTTTTGTTTCACTTGGTGGCTTGCAGAACACAGCTCATTGGACAGACACCAGAGGAGATGATACTCTCTGGCACGTATACGTGTGGTTATGAAGCAGAGGGGGATGCACAGCTTCTGGTGTCAATGATTTGGATGCTCAACACTGTTTGGGAGGTCCTCGCGCTGTGTCTTTCAGTCTGGATTGCTGTGAAACACTTCCGTGACCTGCGACGCCTCGGCCCATCGACAGGATTGGCCATCGGGGATTGTTTCAGAGTGCTGATAGAATCTCATGTGCAATATTTTGCGAGGTGAGCTTGTAATTGATGTGGTTATTTTTTTCTACTCAAATCAGGCGTCCTTGTCGTAGTGATGCAATAAATTGCTGTGATTGCAATGGTAGTGGTGATGCATTTGTGCTGCAACTGTAGTGCCACAAATACTGATGCATCACAGCAATATAGGGCGATGCATGCATGGTTACTGATGCATCACCCTATATTGCACCCACTGGCATGATGCATTCGTTCGATGCATCACTGCCCACCTCCCGATCATGCACCTGCAAGCTTAGTCAGTTTTAGGACTGATGCATCACGCACCTGCCCGCCTCCCGCCACCGCCGTTTCTGCGCGGTTTCAATAGCTTGGTCAGTTTTAGGACTGATGCATCATGCACCTGCCCGCCTCCCGCCACCGCCGTTTCTGCGCGGGTTCAATAGCTCGGTCAGTTTTAGGACTGATGCATCACACACCTGCCCGCCTCCCACCTCCCACCTCCTGCCTCCCGCTGCCGTTGCTCGGTTTCGATAGCTCGGCCATTTTAGGACTGGTGCATCGTCCACCTGCCCGCCTCCTGTCGCCACCGTTGTGCGCGGTTTTATTTGCATGTCAATCTATATACTAGTACATACTGCACCGTCTGATTTTGCCCACGTGATCTCCATCGTGTTGAATTTCACAAAGTCCACTTGACATTTTGAAAAACTATAATTGAAGTCAGACGTGCCAATATTCTACACTAAGATCTCATCTTATACGTCAAAAACTCAATGAACATTTTCGGCAAGAAGACGCAATATATTCACTCGCGAAAACAGAGTATAAGCCTACAAGGTAGAGATAGTATTACAGACACTAGGGGCATAAGCTCGGAGAACAATTAAGCCTTGGTTCGCTTTTTCCTGATTCAGACGTCAGTATGCACAAAAGTAAGAAGTTAGAATAGTAGCATACTTGGGAGCGCTGGGGGCCTCATTCTGTGCAGGTCGTTTCAATGAAGACGCTGCTTCTGCATCCAGGCATGTGTTTTCCTTTCCAGCAAAGAACGAGACACCGTCGGTGCCAATTGCGTCTGCAGCCTCGTTACGCCTAGACTTTTTCGGCACACATTTGCTGCGTACTGCAGAGTCGACGTTAATGGCAGACACCACCCCCTCTGACTGACTTTGATCACTGGTGGCGCCTCCAGTGACATTGGCCACTGGAACGGGAACGGGAACGGGAACAGGTAAAGGCTTGGCTGTTACGGCGCTAACCTCGAGGTTGGGGGCAGGGTTTGTGGTGGCTGCTTTGGCTTTTCTTTTCTTAGCGGGGGGCACGGCGGGGGCAGACTGTGTAATCGTATTGGCAGCAGCCGAGGGCTTGGACACAGTGCAGTTGGTCGCAGACTTAGTATTGGGACGCTTGTTTGCATGTTTCGGCTTTCCATTAGCCTTCGTGGTAGGAGGGCAAGACATTTCATCCATACCCGGAGCCGGAACGAGAGAAGGCACAGCAGGCAAAGGCGGAATGGGAAGAAAGTCAACAGGCGAGGGCAGAATGGGAAGTAAGTCTCCATTGGTCTGAGCGGGAACAGGTGGCAGCATAGTAGGAAGTGAGTCATCATTGACTTCAGCGTCCAGGCTACTGCGCTCTGCAGGAGTGGGGGACAGAATATCTGAGAGTCGCCACCCGCTTTGAGGAGTAGGAGAGCCTAGATCATTGAAGTTCCAGTTTGGATACTGCAATCCCTCAGCAAATGAAAAGTTGGGAGGGATGACAGTCTGTGTGAATGAATCTGAAGGGGGCATACTGAAGCCAGGGTAGTTGCCTGTCTGCATCGGGAGCGAGGATCCTTGAGACTGAAATGATGTATCAATGTGAGGGAGGACGGCCTGGAAGGGTGCGTGAGTTCCGGAAAGTGATGCATGACTGCCCTGGGCTACATGAGCACGGGCGTCGGTGTGGTACTGAGCCTGTGAGTCCGAGTCGTAGGTTGGATGAGCGGCCGTGTTATAGGCAAGGTGGGCTTGCGTCCCATACATGGTATTAGCCTGTATATCATAACCCAGAGGTGGATGCATATTGTATGGCAGCTCAGTCTGCGTCTCATAGGCTTGAGCCTGTGTCCTGTATACGGCCGCCTGTGCACCATACACATGACTACCGCACTCCGCATCATTCTGAAATGTTAATTAATAAGATATCAAAAAGAAATAGATGGCGTAATCTGTGAAAAGGTACTTACTGGTTGGTCAATCGCCCCCGCCAATGCACCAGGCACCATTGATGCATGATTAATATCACCCAAGCTAGGCGCAGCTGATGCATCACTTAATGATGCACTGGGGATCGAAAAGAAGGCTGTCGCAGGACCGGCTGATGCATCACCTAATGATGCATCAGACCAAAGCATCAGCCCGCAATAAGAACGTATAAAGACCAGACCATTCACCATTGTCAGAGCTCCCTGTCCCCGTCCCAGCTCTACCATCTTCAAACTCGCATAGCTGAGTCTCTTCCCCTTGCTGAGAATCTTTCTCTACCAGCTGTCCATCATCCTCTTCGGGCTCGCCTTCATCACCCTCCTCAGACTTCTTGGCGCAGTTATCGTCTCCGTTCGTCGTGACTGCATCAGGCTTGTGCTTGTTTGCAGCTGGTCGTGCATTCAGTGAGTGACCCAAAAACAGTGCAAAAAGACTTATGGAAGATGAGTTCGGCATACTGCTGGAAGGCCTCCAGGAATGCTCTGTCAGCCGTCTCATACATTTCATGAAAGGATTTTCCTTTGGGCGTTTCCGATGGGTGACAACTTGTAATCGTGTCATGTGAGTCGCCGTAAATTCATAGTAAGCCACGCCACTCACGATAAAGTCGTCATGTCCCAGTCATTCCTTGGATCAGGCCCAGCAAACATGAACGAGACGACAAACCGGGTCTTCTGCTTCACAAGTTGTGCGAAGCGATGACAAATCACAGGCAAGTCATCGATACCCCTGCAAATGGTGTTGGCCCATCTGAATAGAACCGCTAGGTCTAAATGAAACATACCGTGCGATAACCTCTGCATCCATCTCTTCGTCACTGTCATTAATGTCGTTGTCGTCAAGAAAGTGAGTGCTACGTTTAGCGCCCTTCTTGAGAGCTTTAAGCCGTTGCTCATACTTCGCACGAATTTCAGCCTTGACGTCCTCGGACTCGTCTTCAAGCAACTCTTTCGAGAATTTTCGGCCGAGTGCCACACGCTTTCCGGAAGTTGCCACGTTGCCGGCTTCCGCCTCAGCCACGACCAATGGCTTGATGCATTCATCGTAATACATTTCGGAATAGATCTCGGCCTCAGTCTTTGCACGTCTCTTTGGCTGCAAGGCATTGTCGAAAACAGTTGACGTCTTCTTCAGGCTGCGGTTTTTTTTGGAACCATTTGTGCGCCACCGGTACCATGTTTGAAGTTGCTAGGGTAGGGATACTGGTCAGTGCAACCCTATTGTATTATATTAAAAATACACTTACTACCTTGCGCGCTGTCTTGGCCTCCTCAACAGCGTTCACTTGCTCTGGAGAAAGTAAATCCTCGGGGATGTCGGGAAAGAGAACTGCGTGCTCCGGATACTTTCCGAACCATCCGCCATTGAGTATAGGCCAGAACTGAGTATACTGCCCCTCTTTCGCAAATTCCACATATGTTGGTAACTGTTCTCGAAGCCAGAGCGTCTGTTCCTTCGAGGCCCATGTAGCTGGCGGCATCTGTAATACAATCAGTCCCCTGTGAGTAATTTCGTAAAACGTTGTGATGTCGTACTGTTAATAATATAAGATCTCAGCACAGACGTACGGTTTTACTAAATCTTTAGGCAAGCTTCCGCTTGAATGTTGTACAAGTCTTATGTATTCTGGAGGCTCACATTCACCATCGCACGCACAGACCTATTTTTTTCATTTGTTGCCTTGGGAGGCCAGAATCAAGTGTGTGGAGGATCCTGTCCAGACAACTTCGTTCAGAGCTAGTTGTGTATCACTGAGGAATTCAAGTGGGTGCTAGTTATAGCGTCTAAATTGGTTCAAGATGGTTCACAAGTTTCCAAATTGTACTGTACTCTTCATGCTTCTTCAATTGATGCCATCTCCGCTTCTAAGCACGTTTTCCAGCGCAATCAACATCAACCTCCAACTGCAAGACTGCCTGTTGCTCGTCCGTGGACCCCGTCAGAAACGGTGAATATGGGATCCAAGCCGAAGAGAGAGTTCGCTTATATTCAAGCCACGACTTGATGCGCTAGCATAGCGACTTAGCTTGTAGATAGTAGTGTAATTGTGAAGCACGTACGGATTTACGATAATCTTCCGCCTCAGACAATGCGCGATGCTGCTCATCAGTTAGAGCCTGAGACTCGGGGATGTCGGGCAGTAAGCGCTGACGCTCTGGCCAACACAAAAAATACACCTCAAATAATGATGGCCAGAAGAGCAAGAGATCGTTGTCTTCGTAGCACCAAGAGTACATGACAACCTGGTCATCTATCCACTCGAGTTGTTCGCTTGTCCAATATATTGGATCCGGCTGCATGGCTATCCTGACTGTCAAAGCGCGAACGTTAACTCGGAAACAATCAATCACGTACCTGAATATTTCGGCAGTGACTTGTCAAGTATGTGTGTCGCTGACGCTCAAATAATTAGGTTTTGAACTCCGCTGAAGGTAGCACCATGTAATTCGGGCGGGACGTCAAATAATTGAGCTTTAAACTCCGCGGCATTTAGCAGCACACGTCAGTCACTGGGGTGGGACGTCAAAACATGAATTGGGCCAAGAGTGCCGTTTGATGGCGTGCATTACTATGTCGCGTTATGTTCATATCTGTAGCCAGTATATAAGTGTAATGATGAAGACATCGTCCAACGAGATTCGAGAGTGGTGTGAATTATTTTGATAGCTTACTGTGACAAGCTGCTGGGGGTGTATACAATACAGCGGCGCTGTACACTAATTAGTAAGAACTAGTTGCCAGTTAGTAGATAGGGTCTGATGTGGAGAATATGTTCGCTAGCCCATGTTTTTATGTGAATACATGTGAATACATGTGCCAAATGATACCTTCAGATTGCTTATTTTCCTACAGCATCATTCAAATTGGCTTAATAGTCGTTTTCCGCCACAAATGAACCATTCGTTCATAAATCTCGTGTAAAATATAGTAGGTTGGATTATGGAGAGTGCGTCCTGTTCAATCTTAAGGTCAAATCTGTATCTAATGACGCCTGTGGCATTCCTGAACATGCTGGAGCATGGCGATCTTGGCCGATCAGTTGTTTGCTACTGCAACAGAACAATATATTGTAAATCTCGTGTAAATAGCACTAATTTAAAGCTCACATTGTATAAGCCTAACTCACCGCACTTACTCCTCCCATATAGCAGCCTCAATATGACTCGCCCGCGATTGTACAATACTCCCCAAGAAAAACTCGAAGCAGCTCGTCGCTACCGAAAGACATATTATGACAGGTCAGCAGTGCACATTTGGCGGTGCATATCAATCTCATCTACGATCAATGTTTTCACAGGAACAGTGCTATTATCAGTTCAAAGCACAAGCAAAAGTATCGAGCACGACGGCAAGTCAATATTCATTTCCTCGACCAGTATATGATACTATCCTGATTGTACTTATTCTTGTATTCTATGTAGTGTGAATGCAGGCCCTCAGGAAACAGCAGACCTGGGAGGGCCAAAAACAACGTCTCCGAGTTGCAGGTATGTTTCCTGAACGTTTACCACAACCATAACAGCGCTAAATTTTGGCAGTCAACATCGTCACTCTGACTCCAGTCGGTGAGTCTCACAAGGGCATCATCTCATCTCTTAAAATTACTAACAACCACTGTTTGCAAAGCAGGACGAATATTAACATCGCAGATGTAGAGGCTACACTGACCCGTCTTATAAACGGCTCCTCTACAGAGCTTCTCGACCAGTTAGTCCAAGATTTCAGAGGCACTGCAGCCGTCGAGCATTGGATTAAGTCCATTGAGACTTTGCTGGCAGATGTAGATGCACTCAGACAGCGGGTTCAGGAGTATCACTGCGCCACTCTCCAAAGCCATGGTGTGGGGAAGGAAATACGTCAGGCAGAGTTCACTGCTGGAAGGGTTGCCGGTCTCACAAAAGCATTGGAGGACATCCTCATGCGTGTTATGGTTGACCCGCATACCCTATTTGACCACCACGCGCGAGGTGAGCTGCTGTATCAGAACTCTCCCAATATCACCGCGTTATAGACTCAAATTCTGCTTCTTGGGGTTCGGACATGTTCGTCGTGCATCGTATCTTATCTAGATTAGTTACCTACTGCACCAAGCTAATGCATCATGTCTCGTTATTCATGGACGATCACATGAAGTTCTTGCGGTGATTCACAGACTGCGCTTCACGGCGATCACATGAAGTTCTTGCACTGATTCACCAAGCACGACAATAACCCAAGAAATCCACATTGCATGCTTCAGGAGGTAATACATAATATACAGTAGATATACAAGTAAGTACATTACATTCGAGAGTTGCACATTGTCCATTCAAGGCAGCCACCTGGCTTCTTCAAGCTTGATTGCATCAAGCATGCGAAGGACGCCATCAGACCAGGACCTCGCATGAGTGTAAGACGCACAACTGACCCCGAGAACGTGGGGAGAAGTACGCGTCCTGATAGAATGTCAGAATAAAGAACTGTATTCAGAAAAGAGACGTACCATGTATTGAATATACCAACCCGGCGACCACGAGTAACAATGTAGAATGGGCCTCTAGCTTCCGGATGCGGAATGTCAAAGGTAAAGCCTTCATAGTGCTGCTGAAGGCATTCCTCCCCGTTGACCATGACTCTGCTTGTTGGGAGATTGGGTAAGTGTTCATTGTGCACATTAGGGTTAGGAAGATAAATGTGAGTGGGAGGGGCGGGGCCAGGAGGAGCGGGTGACAGGGCCTGAGCAGCGGGTGGCAGGGGCTGAGCAATGGGTGGCAGGGGCTGAGCAATGGGTGGCAGGGGCTGAGCAGCGGGAGCAATGGTGGGCAGAGTCTGTGCAGCGGGAGGTACCAATGTCTGTGCGTCTGTGGTGGGAGAGGCAGCAGAGGGCCCAGAGCTCTCTAGCCCAGTGCTGTCGACGATGACTTGTATCAAATTGTGAGCGTCGTTTGCAGAAAGCGTCAGTGAGGCTAGAAGTTGCAATACAACATCTGGAAACCACGAGTAAGCATTGAGGTGATCAATCGACTGAGAAAATATGTACCAAAGACGACATCATTGTTCGAAACACTGTGGGACACCATCATTGGTAAAAGAGAACTATGAGTGACTCACCAGGTCAGACGACCACCCTTTATACACCTTGGATGATGCATCAGCGAAATCAGTACATATGTAAAGTAGGAACAGCAAGAATGAGTGGAAGAGGCTCGATTACATAATAACCTGGCGGCGAATAGGCAGTGCGTTACCAATTCGCAATGTCATCCAAGTTAAAGGATTTCTGGCTGTTCGCAAATGGACAGAGTATTGCCATTGCCAAATTACACTGGCATTCAGAAAACTAGGTAAGTCGAAGAACACTCTCAGCATTATTTACTAAATTATAATTAATATCATATGTAGCTACACTGGGATTGGATTGTTGGGTGTACACCGTGACGACCTAGTCGATTTTGTGACCATGAATGGCACCTCTGCTTCATCATCTGCGCGGCCTTCGTCCTCCACCCCAGTTCAAGTCATACACTGCACACAGGAGGTTCACAACACCTTACGAGCCTTAACGAAGAAACGGAAGAAGAAACCAGCGCTAAATTTGTACACATCAACCTCCACGCAGTTGGCCCAGCAAAGACAACATACAAATTACTATGTTCACAATGGCTCTATCAGCTACAAACGTTCCTACATCAAACCTCCCGAGAATGCACAATCATCCCATGCGCAGGATCCTTCACCAAATGTCATACCAGATCCTTTTGACGATTATGGTACATCAGATATTGATGTTGCACCTTCGTCAGATGACATCCAACCTTACAAAAAACCACATACTGCAGGGGTAAGTGTAATGGTCGGATCGCCCTTTCAAACCACTCACGCAATTTAGGATCATCCATTACTCATGTGGTTAGATCATCGTTCTCTGTTCCTCGAGGAAATGTTGCGCCTTGAGGGCAGAGGGGGGCTCCGCGAAGCGCCTTGTTCTAGTTGTAGCAATGCTTGCCCTCAGTATCGATGCCAAGATTGCTTCGGAGTAGATCTCCGCTGTTCGTCTTGCATCACGGTGGCTCATCAACGTCATCCGTTGCACAGGTTGCAGGTCAGTATGGTACTTCTATTTATATGTAAGGTCTGACTGATCTACACAGAAATGGAACGGCGACTATTTCGAACGTGCGACCCTCAAGAGCCTCGGCCTCCGTATTCAATTGGGTCACGCACTCAACGAGAAGTGCCCAAACCCCCGACGAGCTTTCAACGACGACTTCATTGTCATCGATTCCTATGGCATTCATGAGGTGTTAGTAGATTTCTGTGCCTGTGCCAAGGGAGATTCCCATGTACAGCAATTACTTCGTATGTCGTGGTTTCCTTCAACGACGGCCGACCCCAAAACTGCAGCAACCTTTCGCGTTCTGGATGAATTCCACTTGTTGTCTTTCGAGTCGAAGGTGTCCACTTACGAATTTTATAGTGCTCTTATGAGGGGCACTGATAACACTGGCTTGACGCGCACTAAGGTTCGTCATTGATTATTAGTACACGCACAGACTTATTTGGTTCTCAGGACCGATATGAATCTTTCATGAGAATGATCCGCGAATGGCGGCATCTGCTGATGCTTAAACGTTTTGGGAGAGGGCATGACTCGAAAGGGGTGGAAGCCACGGGAGAGGGTGAGTGTGCGGTCTTGTGCCCAGCATGCCCGCACCCGGGTAAAAATTTGCCTGAGGACTGGGAGAACGTTCCCCTTGCAAAACGGTGAGCTAGAAGTACTGTCATTGGTCATTCACTAAACATTTGATTAGTTGGATATATGCGTTATTCATCGCTATTGATGCAAACTTTCGTCTCAAACGCAAAGTGGTGTCAACTAATACCGCGGACCCGGGATTAAGTCGCGGATGGGCGTACTTTGTAGAGGAGGATACATACAAGCAATTTCTCGAAGATAAAATGGATGTCCCCCAAGAGGTGAGGCCTTTCCTTTGCTATGCTGTTCCCTCGTTGATTCATTTTAGAAATCTACGTGCTCCAGCCACAACGCGGTAAATATGGCTGATACAAAGACTAATAGGGGGCTAGCTGCTACCGGGCTTGGCACTATCGACTGTGCCCGTCACAACATGAAGCGTCCGAATGCCGTTGGAGATTTGCAAAAGGGAGAGAAGTGAGTCTGCTCAATCGCTGACATTTATATGCGCTGATAGGTGCTTGCCAATAGATACGTCAATATGGACTACCTCTTTTTTTCAACGCTCCGACACAGCTCCTTACAAAATCTCAACATTTCGTACGACATTGCCTGTCAATGGCACAAGAAGCTCTGGCAACGTATGAAGGGGTTTCCGATTTCAATGCACTTCAATTTCGTATCAAGGGCCGTCTCCTTCTTCGTCCCGAAATTCCATCTCCCTGCCCACATTGAGAAATGTCAAATGACATTCTCATTCAATTTCAAGCGTGGCGTTGGTCGAACCGATGGCGAAGCTCCGGAGCGCGGGTGGGCTAACATTAATCCCGTCGCATCCAGTACAAAGGAGATGGGGCCCGGCGCAAGGCGTGATACATTGGACGATTTCTTTGGCGATTCGAACTGGAAGAAAATTGTGGGCCTTGGTACGTATCTCTGTTGTATCGTGATGCTAGTCTCATCTGCCTCACTAGGTACTACAATGCTACGTAAAATGAAGGAGGCCTTACCTGAGCGCGCGAATCAGCAAGCTGCACTAAACGATTTGGAAGAAGGATTAAAGGATGAGTACGGGGATATTCTGAGTCAATGGAGGTTGCGAGTAGAGGCATGGGAGGATGACCAGTCTCAGCCAAACCCTTTTGAGCGAAATGCAGATGGTTCGTTCGCTTATTGGTCGAAGTGACGCCAAGTGCCTGATTTGTTATAATCACAGTCGTTACGCTGGCTTCAGTCCGGCTAGCACTCGCAAAGGAAGAAGAATCAGATCTTCAGAGTGGAGCGTCCCTCGCATTGCACGAGGACTGTTCTCCGAGTGTGTTGATTAGCTCAGGGCTGGAGCTTGAAGAACAACAGTGCGTTTTCTCTCATTCTCGCGTATGATGCCACTAAGCCTCTCCCAGGCGACGTTTGAGAGTCGACAAGAGCGGGCGTGGTATACACGTCACTGATAATCAACAAGGGAAGTTGCTTGAGCGGAGTAACGCTTTGCAACGACGGATTGATGCCTGGTCAAAAATTCAAGAATTGTATATGCCCAACGTCATTGCTTTGCGTCTCTCGGACAAATCAACCTCCGCCAGCGCCACGTCCGCCCCTGCTGCAGAAACATTCAATCTGTGGTTGCCATCACAGATCGGCAGGCTGGCGCCTTGTGACGAACGACTCCAGAGGACAGAATGGAGATTGAGATATGCACAAGGCCATGACGCCCTCCGCTCCTTATGCTCCAACCTTCGTGCACAGACTGCCGTACTCAGGTACAAGGACCGCAACCTTCGAGGGCAAGGAGCCAATACTCGAGCACGCAGCACACTTAAGACGATCGATGCGAGAATCGATGCTGCTGCCAGCAAATACGAAGGCACACACAAGGCTCTGGTGATCCTGGGCGGACTCCTGAACGAGTCTGGCTGGCAGTCATCACTGCGTCCTTTAAATCGTCAGGATATTCGTTCTATGTCTGACCTGCTCTGGGGTGAATCGGAGGGCAGACGAAAATTGTCGTGGATATGGAATATGCGTGGCGCTGCGGGAAGTGAGAAGGATGATAACGGTGCTCTAGAAGGTAAGCACGATACTACCAAATGATTCTCTTACTCATGGTGCAACAGATATGAGGATCGAGTGGTGTAAGGCAAGGGCACGCGCAATGCGCTGGGGGGAAGAAGTACAACTCCTGCAAGAAGAAATGCGGCGTATATTAGCTTTTCTAAGGTGGGAAGCAGCACGCTGGGATGGAAGGCGAGACGATGCTACACTAACCAATGCAGAACACGAGGATGGCTGTGTGGCGTATGCAAAACGGCAGGCTGACTTGCGCCAACATCTAGCGTCATCATTTGAGGCACGCTGGGCGGAGACACTGGCCTTGGTAGACGTAGATTAATTGACGGCCTCGATAGACGTAGATTGATTAATACAATGATGCAATGCGCCAGATTATATTGGAGGGCGGGAGGGGAAGAATTATGCATCACGATGCATCAGACGGGATGCATCAGGGCGGGAGGGGATAAATCAGCAATGGGATGCATCAGGGCGGGAGGGGATGAATCAGCAATGCACGAAGGGCGGGAGGGGAAGATTTATGCATCACCAAGAACGATGCATCAGCCTGACTCAAGCGGATGCATCAGTGAAAGGGATGCATCCGCTCGAGTCAGGCTGATGCATCAGGGATGCACCAGGACCCAGTACTGTAGGGGAGAGTGATGCATTAGCAGGACTCACTACTGTAGGGGAGGAAAGAGCGCTACAACTGCAAGGAAAATGCATCACTGGTGCATTACAATTACAGCAAATAATGCATTACATCGACACGAACCTGTGCTCAAATTCAGTACGTGTTAGCTCTGCTGGTGCCTCTTGCCTCCAATTGATTATGGACTCTCTGGACTTCCATGTGCGCTGACCTGTCGCTGACATCTGCTTATGCCCGCGGCTCATCATTTCTATAGACTTCGAATTCTATTGGAACTCTGAAAGTTGACAGTGCTGCGAATGTTTTATTGGTCGTGCAGATGTTTGTGTTGGGACCACGCCTCATCCTTAGTGTTCGAGAATATCACGCAAAACTTGTTGCCAGCTCCGACGCAGAAACTAGCATGAATTCGATTGTCTTCCAGGAGCATGTACATGTATCAACTAGCAGTACTGTGTAGGGAAATTTTTGCAGAGCGTTCTGCAGAGAGAAATTTTGTCGAGAATTCGTCGTGGTGTCTATCACACATATGGTGTTTCGAAGTATATTTAGAGCGATGTTTATTTATATAAACCCATTTCTTGTTGTATCGCTACTGGAAGCCAGTGAACCACCGAAACTTGCACTGAGTGAATTATCCGAAACGTCTAGCAACCAGCTCAGTCCTCATGTCCGGTACTGAAATACGACAAGGATCAGTATACATTGCCCAGACAGCTGATTCTACGTGTTTGGTGAGTTCTGCTGTCTGAGCGTACAAATGAAGATGAAATGTGCGCGAAGCGTGCAGCCCAGATGGCTGATAACTCATTATTCCTGAGATACTTCATCCATCTGGGCCACAGAGAAAGAAAATGAGTGAATCGCGCGGACTCGTGGCTTGATTGTATGCCTCTAGCACGAATGAGCATGACAAGGAGATGATGTGTAATGTAGAGAACTAGAGAATCGGGGTTTCAAGCCAAAAGGCCTCGCCCTCGAGTGTAACTGTGAAACTCAGCTATCTCTAACAATTGCATACATACATACGTTGATCGGAGTCGCGGTATCGTAGTGTCGAATTTGCGTCCCTGCAACGATCTATGGAAGCACACCTGCTAAGCAACCGTCAGAGTAAAGCGCCGAACGAGATACGTACATACACACCCATTGGCATCGATCACAGTCGTTCCTACTGCAGGCAGATGGTCAGTGTCCGATAGAAGGTGGAAAACGGGGAAGATGGGGAGATAGTTTGCAGGGAAGCTTTCCCCGCGATCAACAGTGCATAACATGCTGCTACCTCACCGAGACTCAGCATACCAAAGATACTCACAGATTTCTGCATTGATGCCCCCGCCAGGTGTACATTCCGCCTCCACGATCGTTGCACGACAACCTGAATCATACTCTCGGCCCACGACATAAGTAATATATGAACTTTGAAGTGTCCGACCAGTCCTCCAAAACGCGCTAGTTTACCAAGGAGAAGTTTCGAACAGGGAAATCTTTCAAGAAATCGTGACTCATGACAGGTGCGAGTATTGACTGAAGTTTACTACTACTAACCGTCATTAGAAATGACGCTTTTCCCTCAATGAACACATTTCGGAAACTTGGACTGCCATTGCTTGGCACGAGCCTTCCAATATTCAGACTACGTCGCTCTCCGTATATTTGTTACCATATACTGTCGTCGGAAACTTCTGTTCATACCTATTTTCATCTACCATAAGACATGGAATGTGCATGCCACAGTGGCCCAAAGTTAGCTGACTGGACTTTCGCGACCAACGAGCTCTTCAAAATGCGCCGGTTTGCTCCTCCTCCTTGATTCTCATTTGTCTGCCTACCGCCTGACAAAGATATGTCGACGCGCAAACAAGCTCCGCCAGACAAGCAAGTTACCCGATTGGATCCCAGCATGGTCACCTGCGATCATAACTTCTTCTGTGCACAGTGGGCACGCGTAGTACTGTCACTGTGTCACGACCCACTCTGTCACGGTTTCTTATCTGGCTTATCTGGTGCTATGCCGCAAGACGGCCCTTGTTCCATAAGAGTTATCGAAGGAGCTGTTACGCCTCGGGCTTGTAGCCTTGTACAGCAAGGCCGAAGGGGGTACACGTGAGCACTTTGTTCAATTACATCACGCTTAGACCTGTGTGAGATTGATTTGTTTCAAAACTCTTCAATTTATGCATGCCTGCAACAAGAACAACCCAAAATCGCGTTGGAAATAAGCTTCCAACATCGCCAACGACTGACACTTTCCTGGTCTTCAAGTAGTCGCATGCGCACGTAATACTGGTCTGCAAATTAAAACCAAAATCAACTTTGATGGCTTCCCCTTTATGCTTGAGGTCGCACCGCAATACTCACATCACACAATCAAGGGTCTTGAGGCGGAATCAAATATCCGTTTCCATCATGCCCTTTTGGTGACAAAGCATTCGATGGTGGTATATCTAGCACGGACACCGCGACTAAATCGTTAACTCCCCCAACATCACTCGCTCACACTCATCTCTCAAATATGACCTTCGTTTCAAATGATCTCAGTTGGTGGCCGTTCACACAAGTTTTTTATAGCTATTGGATAGGTTTGTCGTATCAATTGGTGGTGTCTCGATCTAACATTGACTTGCATTTTGCAGTTGCCGCCGGAGTCGTGGTGGCATATGACTGGGGTGAGCAGGACGTTGATCTGAAACTGCTGCCATTCTTATGATAACTCCAGCATTAACAATTGGACAAGAGGTATGTTGACCTTATTGCCAGAGCAGCTAACTCGCTGAGAATGGCGTTATAGATTGAACTGATCTGGGTGAGTGACGGAGCCTCCTCAAAAAAACAGGAGAATACGATGAATTCGCGACAGAGGCAACGCTGGTCT
>KN835573.1:835-21452 GCA_000827255.1 Suillus luteus UH-Slu-Lm8-n1
CGCTTCCCTGTGAAGTGCAATAGCCTCATCCAAGTCTTCGGCATTGCCTCGGTGACGAAAGCGGGTGGAGAGTTGATTCGCAAGATTGTTCAATGACATGGACCGATCTGTGTGACCAACAGGGTGCAACGCCAGCGCTTCCATGTGAAGTGTAATAGACTCTTCCAAGTCTTCGGCATTGCCTCGACGCTCAAAGCGAGTGGCTAGCATTATGCCCAGATTATCCAGCAATTGCCCTCGGCAAGCATGCATGATGCTGTAGTATCCAAGTGCATCATAATGAAGGGATATCACTTCATCTAGCACATGGGGATCATCTCTCCGTAAACACCACTTTGCTCGGTCAACAAGCTGATCGGGCGATAACGGAAGCATGGATGTAGCGGGCCACTCCTGTCCATCATCATTCACCCTGATGCTTGCAGCCGGATGCAGCGCGAATGTTTCGATTGCAAGCAAAGCTGCTCTATGAATGTGGCTGTTGGCGTGACAGATGTTGAGGACTTCGCTTAGTAACTCTTTAGCCGCATCATGATCCGACTCAATTCCCCGTTTCGCAAAGCGACACAGTAGAGTGATGGCAAGATGAAGCTGGGTGATGGGCCGGTCTGGATGACCAGTGGGACGCAAATCAAGAGCGTCTTGAAACACAGAGATAGGAATGTCGAGGTCGAGGTATGTTTCATTAGCTTGGCAATTAACAAACTTCGCGGTAGCTAGGTTGAACAATGCTGCAGGGCGGCAAGGGTGATCCACGGGGCAGATATCCAAGGCATGTTGAAAGTGATTTATGGATTGGTCGAGATCATTGCTGTTCTGCATCCTGTGGTATTGTGCGAGAAGACCATGTCCGGCGTCCGTCCTTAGCATTAATGCATCCATTTCGCCGGACGCGAGCTACGCATCACAAGCTCTCAGCATCAGAATATCAGTTTGTATTGATCACTCACGGTAGTAAGGGAGCAAGGAACTGCGACGTCCGTTTCATCAAAAAGTCGCTGCTCCAGTACCATGAACAGTGAAGTACACGGGGATACGACCTCCCCTTGCTCGGGCTGAAAGATTATGGCTGTGATTTTCGTTAATATCCGTCGTATGTCACTGCAAAAGACGTCACTGACGATGTGAATTCTCGCTGCGATCCAGCAATTCTCGGACGGAAATCTCGAATTTGCGGAGGACTTCTCCATGACATAGCATGGGACCCAATTCGAATGAGGCGTACACGCTGATCAGAACTTTTGAGGATGGCTCACAAGGCCTAGAGTCTTTCTCAATACCTGTAGGAAAGATGAAGTTAAGGACAACTTACAGAAGTATGCGCTCGTGCCATTCTATGACAGCCTGGTCTATGTGTACAGGTTTGTTGCTTGTCCGGAATTCAGCGCCGTCAGCCTTTACTGCTACATAGAAGCCAGCAGGGATCCGTCGGAGGCCAAGAGTGAGATCAGTTGCACGAATGGCTTAGGGAAAATCGTCAATACGTGCTGTGCGGTGATCAATATCACATACCAGTAACCACGACTTGTGGCACTCCAGTAATGTGTGCCTCTCCCGAGTCCTGAGGTTGTTCTGGGTGGCTCGGCTCCTCGCTAAACAAAACGCACATAGTCAGACATTTAGATGATCAGCGCCTCATATACTTACTTGAGATTTTTGTGTCTGAAAACGCGAGTTAAGTTCATGCATGTGTTATACATCACAACGACTTACAATCGTGGACGTTTAAAACACTTCGCTTTGTTGTCGTTATCGTCGTCAGACGACTCACGCTTCTGTTTTCTGCTACTTGAAGCAGATTTGTCCACTGGAGAAGTCGGGGATGTTTTATGCGATGACGCTGAAGAAAAATCAGAATCTGATGAACTTGACGATTCGACGGTAACACGTCGATGATGGACCATAATGATGGCAGATGAACGGGTCCAAACTAACACTTGAGAGCAAGATGTGCGCTGGAGGTCATGAAGTCTTGTAATATCTGTAAAGTCCTGATATATTTGAGGGGTCACAGCATGCACTGCCTATGCCATCAAGAGATAAGCGACATGGGAATATCGAGCGTCAGTAGGCTCATCAGATTTGTACAGTAGGGGCACGTTGTGGGGTGATATTGATTGAAGCACTGGGCGAGATAAGGAGGCTGTGAGGCTCAAGAAAAGCAGGGCGTTCCACACAAGCCTTGCATGCAAAGCACTGCCGGATTGTGTTGCTGGGGACATTGAGTACGAATATCATGTGAAGTTGAAGTACCAATTGGTCACGGTGAGGTTCTGTGAAGAGTAGTCCATGGAGTGACATTCAAGTTGATGAGCCACCAGTGGGTCCGAATTGGACACCTTCTCGAGTCTGCGGCGGGTAAATTCGTTGAACCCCGGGTTAACGTTAACGTTCATCGGCATCATCGATCGAAGAGTTCTTGAATCCGAAAATAATAAGTAGTGTCATCGGCTTGCAATCGTGCTCATTGACGCGTGCGGAGTTCGAATTTCCAATTCTTGCTATGCCAATTTGGCAGCTGCTTTTTTTATGGCATCGTTGGTCTCCGTACACACTGATAAGAAATGCTTGAATTCTGGAGAATGTATGTCTTTATCCCTCTCACCACAGACGCACTGGACGCTACTAGCAGTACCATCGATCTTCCCTCATCTATCCGTCCGCAGGCAAGTGAAGCGCTTGTACTATCTATCTAACCTCCAACTGTTCGCCACCTCCTGCCAGGCCAGACCAGCGCTATCATATCCGATCATGGTGGAGTTAATGTTTACGCATATACTATATGATGATTGTCTTCGAGATAACGCCTTTAGATAGACCTGGTGACGATTACCCGAAAGATGCATTGAACTAGGGCTGTGACTAGCATCCACCAATGTCTAACAAATTCCTATGCTCCAGACAAATATATCTCCCATCACAGAAGACAGAGAATTTTGCGAGCCCTGGTCCACTCTCTACGATGTTCGATAGCCCTATAGGACCTTTTACTGCCTCTGCTTCGCGATGCGCCGGCAAGTTATTCACAGCAAGCACCATCGATGTTCCCTTCCACTACTACTTGTCATCTCAAGAGTACTTGTATTCCCGTTCCTTATCCTTGTCCTCACTAATGCCAAGTGTTGTGCTATGTATTAAATCATTATTCTCAGGACATCTATTATGTTCGATCATCCCCCAAGCTGGACTCTGCTTATCAATTGCGCAGTCATCTCCGGTTTCCCTCTCGTTGACTTGTCTTCCTTCCTGGGATGACCTTCAAACCTTGACATGAGCCATGATCTTGATCTCTCAGATGTTCCACGTACAAAGATGTCACGTTCGACGGGTGCCCACACAGGTCCTGTAATATATCTGCAGCTGTGATAAAAAAAGGCAGGGAAAAGAGTTGTGCTAGATGCATTAGGCGCACAGCTTTCCAACAAGAACCCTGCGATCACCATCAACTCCCGTCCCTACACTTTTGGAATTTCGACAGTGGACTCTACCAAAACACCAAACACTGTTCCTTCTAGACCTAGCGCTCCTGGGGAACCACCATCAAAATGAATCTGGTCAAGACTGCAGCATGACCTTTTTGAAGAGTGACTTAGAGGGCATCGAAGATTGAGGCGGCTGCGAACAAGGTTCTCGTATTACTTGTGGGATGTTTGTGTCACTTCTCGTCACTGGAGCATGTTCTATCCGTGATCGAGATGCTGAGCAGGCAGTCCTCTAAACCAGTGCATCCGGCAAGTGCTTCTGCTTCTATCGTTCCTGACCCCAAGCGCGGGGTTTCCTCGCCACAGAAGCATCGCTTCAAGCGCTCACGCCTATTGAATCGTACCGACATCGACTTCGCAAACTTTTTTTTGCTTTCCTTTGTACTGCCAAGCTCACAGGAGGGAATTCGAATTCCTTTTAACATTGTTTCGTGTGTTCCTCGTTGATCGCAATGGTCAGACTCATAGATCATAGGCAGAAGCATGTGTCATTCTCCATGTTAAATGTACTGCGATACCTTGTGTTCTGTAAAAACTTGAATACATCCATGACGAAATTTGACAAAGAAACACATCATTGAGTTTATAGGAAGGAGCCAACCATTCGAGATAACATCTATCAATTCATACAAAACATCAAAATGAAAATCATCAATCATCTCATCCCCCACTTCCTTCATCTCAAATCCCGAACATCTTCGATCTCTTTACACTTCCGAGAGCCCCATCGCCGAGGTCTTATCATGATCGCTTGATCCGCTGGGTATTTACCGCCGTTTGGAAAAATAAGGAATTGGAAATGGCAGGTTCTTGACACTACAAGGTTAGGATCGTGACCGTCGGTGCCAGAATCGGCGTGTTTGCCGCTGCGCCAGTTAACTTTGGGTCAAGCTGTCAGTGGAAACCATGTTGGTTGTACTCACCAGACAATGTAGTGTACTGGCATTGTGACAAGTATGTCAGTTGGTTATTTGAATATTGATACGGATATCTTCGAGTGAATGAACGTTGAGTGAAATTCAAGTCGAACTCGTAACAAACGCCACAATTTCGAACTTCAGTCTTACCGACAAAGCACCAAGCGGTTGTATCAGCTCCGAGGCAACAGACTAGGGAATACAGATGGAAGTCTACACTGAGCGCACATGATAATCGAGGAGGTATACAGTCCAGAAATCTGAAATCTGAATGTATCTTCTTGGAAACAGGCTGAAAATAAGGATGGCTGGATGCTACATGCAAAGTCGTCAAATTAACGCGTCGGTCAACAAGCTGGGAGTACGCACGAACTTGATCATGCGCCAATATGCATGAACACTATACGCTGGTCCAAGGGTATCTCTTTGTCGCGAGCCAATGAATGGACTGCTTGGTGCAGCGCTCGCGCGGCTCCCTTGAAATTCATTTTGCCATCTCCGCACAGGTTTCTGTAGAATGCTTCGACTAAGCGGTGCACAGTCCAATCGTTGACCTTCCATAATGTCCCAATGACGCTCTTAGCCCAGCGAATTGCAGGCCCGCCGCTAGGTGTATCACTTCGTCGGGCGTTGCAAAATCACCGACTGCAGTTTCACAGGCAGAAAGAAATGCCGTGAGATATCCATTTGGGTGATGTCGAGGAGTGAGAGCGGTTGGTCACGCATGAGAAAGGCCGAATTGAACGGGTCCCTATAGTTTTGTGTTCCGTAGCACGCGAAATGGAGCCAAGTATTGTTTTGCAATGCGCACAGTGCTCTCGATTTGGTGGCATCGACGCTCGTTACCTTGGTGAAGGAAACAGTTGGGGGAGGGGGTAAAAGACTCCGCACCAATTCCAATTCAGGCTCGACAAATTCTAAAGTGGACTCTTTTGAGTGACCAGCTGGGCAATTCTGACCAGTGGCAGCGAAGGGAACCGACAGCGACCTGTCATGACTTCTGCGAGCCCTAATCAGCGCAGTAAGAGATGGCGTGTATGAAGAAATATATTGCTGCGAAAGCGAGTTTCCATTTGCCCTGTATTCGCCAGCAGCGTGCAACAGCAAGAAATTAAAGAGAGATGTCAGGCATCACCATATTCGGGAACCTCGTCGTGCAAATGTGCTCAGATTCTCGACCACTGGGCAGACGACGTCGCTCCACATCTTCCTCAAAGCTTTTATCAGCGCTGTTTGGTTCCCTTTAGGACTGGCGTCTTTTCCAATTGCCTCTCGGAGTGCGTGGACCAATGTGGTGAGTTTCGTGAAATCGGTAGGGAGTTGAATGCTAGTCGGAGGTTGTGTGTGTGTGTGTGTGTGATAATGATGGCATCGCAAGACGACTCGCTTGCAACGAGCACGACGATAGGATCATCACGAACTGCCTCTTGGAGATCGGCGAACACGGGGGGGGAGTAGGAAGCGAGAGAAACCCTCGATCTTCCGGATCTCTTCTACATGTACTGCGGTCCTGCACTTGATTGTGTTCACTCTTGACATGTGACAACATTACGTGGGGCTCCAAGACCCCCCTGGGGGCAGTCCTCGCGATGAATTTTGCCCCCTCCGGAGGTGGGAAGATTAATCATCAGGCCTTGGGGGCTATGGGGCCCAAGCGCCTTACCGAAGGCAGGGTAGGGTTTACCAGGGGTTCTGGGCGTTTCTGAACCTTGAGAACTCATATTCAAACACCCACACGGTCCCCAAGGCCTAGATTCGACATCCTCTATCACGAGCATACCAGACGCGAGATCATAGCGGTGAAATGCAACATGCGCCCAGCTAGCTATGCCCAAGGCTTTGCATTATCTCAAGCTTCAGTTACAAGATCCGATCATGGAAAAGAGGAACATGACATTAACATTAATATCAATATTGATATTTCCGCAGCTACGTTTCGATAATTATCTCCATCCAATTGCAAAGGCAAGGGGGAACATACCATACCATCCCATCCCATCAAGTCACTCCATTTTGCCGCTCTACACCGCCACAGGGTGTCAAAAATGGACTGCGCAAAGCAGACGTGTTTAGAATGTGGTGTTATGCAGCGCCCGCCTGAAGAATTGGAATTGGATGTAGCGCCCTCCATATGCATTGCATTGTGTTTGGTTCGTCCGTTCGTTCGTTCGTTTTGTGAGGTATGGATGAGATGCTGAAACGCGCCTTGATTAAACAGCCTTGCAAGTACCAGTGGGCGCATGTATGTATGATGCAGACTCAAGCAGTCGTATACCTTTCTCATCTAGTGTCAACCGCCCAGTCAATCGCATCACAAGGAACCCAAAAAACAAAAAACCGTCATGTCCGAACCAAGGGCCGAGTCCGATTCAGCCGAAGTCCAACATTCCCAACCCAGGCGACCTCGTTCCTGACCAAAACGCATCATCTGACCATGTTTAAACGTTGATGGTTGGAACACAGAAGAAGGGTGATCAAGCACGCTATGAGATGGCGCCATCAGCAGACACACGAAATGGTCTTGGTGGAGGCTACTTTGAGAAACTTTCGAAAATACACAGTTGGGATTATCAGGCGACTATGGTCAAGGTGAACATGTGTCGAAACTGAAGGTGGGTCGAGGCGGCCGGACATGAGCAGAACGGAAATGAATATGCGAGATTCGGGAACTGGACAGGGGGGATGATGATAGCGGCGTAATAAAACTCCGACCTCGCTGAGTCCGTGACCAATCGTCGCAGGTGTTTCCTGTTAAGCGTGTCCTTCACCAGTTCATTTCTTGTTCTGCAACATGCGTGAGAATCACCAACGAGAAGCTACTAGGTAGCCCATACGCTAGGACGATAACATCTGCTAAAAGCTCGGAACCATCTTTAAATGTGATCCCATCTTTGTCGAAGTGACTGATATCTCGACCTTGTTTGATCTGGGCGTATCGCAACAATCAGATGCAGCCCTCAGACAATGAATACAAGCCTTACCTTGACTCTGCCTTGGACGATTAGCTTACCACAGCCAATGACAACCACTTTCCCAGTTCCTTTCTCATCGCGTCGAAGTCCGACACAGAACGAGTCCGTGGAAAACCCAGAGTGCCAGCCATGACATGGTCATCGTCCTGTTTTCATTATTGACCCTAACTCGTCGCCGCAGCATTAATTCCCGTGTGATTTGGAAAAAGTGTCCAGCGTTCAGTGGTAGGCGCGAGATCGGGTGCTAGTGGAAAACGAATGTCGAGTAGCTTGCAGTAGTGATGTGAATAACCAATCGTCAGAATACCCCATTCTAGTACTACGTACTGGAGCTTCCACTGTCTTGAATTCGAAAGGTTTCGCTGAGTGGCAGCGCGACATCGTCTTGCTCAATACAGAATCAACCAATAAGTATCAAAGAGGTGAAGGTTGCAGTTGAGCCAGGGCCCGGAACGGCCCGAACAAGTTGAACAAAGTTTGAAACCGGCAAACAGTGAACCAACAGCAACACGAATCCCAACTACCCAGCTACCAGCATCTGTCCCACCCCTCTCGACATCTGCTTTACCGGTTCGATAATATCTCGAAATCCATTGGAAGAGAGACACGCAGCGTAACCGTGAAATGACTGTTGAGATAAATCGCAGGCGAGCTATAAATGAGCAGGTGCGCTCTTCAAGTTTGTGACGACTATCGTGCACCTAGCATGTTGTTAAACTCACAATTATACAATCTACAAGTTCAGCTACGACACTTCTGCGCTCATCATGTACACGCAGCCTACCTGGACAACAATCTCGCAGCAAAACCAGATGCCTACGGTGTGACAGGAAAAATTGCTTGAAGTAATTTTTCCTGTTCATGCGGTGTTGATCTAAATCCCATCGAACATCTCAAAACTAGAAGGTTAGAAAGGAGGGAGGGAGTTTTTGATTTTGACGCTCGCATTCATCAGCAACACTCACCGCGCGAGAAAGACAATACTGTGCCCTGGAAACTCTACCAGGTGTTGGGCCTGTTCAAGAACTCTTCGGCTGGTCAACAACATTCGGATGGGTACTGCACTGCTGAGGCCGATGGTACACCGCTTGCAGGGAATGATGGCATACAACTCAGACGATCCACGCTTACATTGAGTTTGTCCCCTGCTCCTACTAGTCACTAAATCCAACCCCTGCAATTCATCCTCCGCGTATTCAATCACCCACCACTTTAGCTCCCTACCCATGAACCTGGCAAGTTTGCCAACCCGCTTCCGAGTGGACCGCCGATGATAAAAGTCGGGTATGTCGTCGAAGACGTACACCACAATAACGAGTTCGTCGTCCGCTGGAACTATCTCTCCTCAAGATAAACTTGTACTCATGAGGTGAATCAAAGTATGGTGCGAAGCTATAGACGCGGTACGCAACCATCACCCCTTTCTTTCTCTTTTATGCGAGAAGGCCATGATGCACCTTTGGAAGAGCCGCTTAACATGAAGCTCGGATCAGATCGTTTGGTACGTCCAGAATCGTCATCGTCCCTTCTATCTATCCCACTCTTTTTGCCCAGCTGAACAAGAGTCATTGAGACAGATGGGCCAAGAAATAACAATAACTCCCAGGCACGCGTGCATTCACATCGAGGCTTTGGAATCATCGAAACTCTTCGATTCTGAGCTTGGTTGGCTGGTGAATGAGGCAGGCTGAATTGAGCCTAGGCTGTAGATTCGAGGACAATCACGCGATAAGAGGTCCGTCGTGAACTTGAATAGCCTGTCTCAAAACTATCCCAGCATATCAAGTGAAACACCGAAAAATGATGGAAATCGCGTTTTCGGCGACACCAGCAAGTAAGCAAGCAAGTAAGTACCATGTCACCTCTGCCAATTGCAATACTACCCCCGTCTGAAAATAAATATAAATTTCTCAAGGCATCAATTCCAAGTATCATTTCAACGAATCTGTGATAGATGTATGTACTGCGGTCCTGCACTGGATTGTATTCATTCTTGACATGTGACAAAATTATGTGGGGCTCCAAGACCCCCCTGGGGGCAGTCCTCGCGATGCATTTTGCCCACTCGGAATCACTAGGCCTTGGGGGCTATAGGGCCAAAGCGCCTTACCGGAGGTGGGGTAGGGTTTACCAGGGGCCCTGGGCGTTTCTGAACCTTGAGAATTCAAACCCCACCCGGTCCCTAGATGACGACATCCTCGCATCACGAATGAGCATACCAGACGCGAGATCATAGCGGTGAAATGCTGACCAGGCGCCCAGCTGTGTTATGCTCAAAGCTTTGCAATATCAATATCTCAAGCTTCAAGAATCCGATCGCTCATGGAAAAAGAGGAACTGACATTAACATTGATATCGATATTGATATTCCCGCAGCTACGTTGCGATAATTGTCTCCATCCAATTGCAAGGGCAAGGGGAACCACACCACACCATACCCATCACAAGTCACTCCATTTTGCCGCTTTACACCGCCACATGGTGTCAAAAATGGACTGCGCAAAGCAGACGTATTTAGAATGTGGTGTTATGCAGCGCCCGCCCGAAGAATTGGAATTGGATGTAGCGCCCTCCATATGCATTGCATTGCACTGTGTTTGGTTCGTCCGTCCGTTCGTTCGTTTTGTGGGGTATGGATGAGATGTATATGTGATGCTGAAACGCGCTTTGATTGAACAGCCTTGCAAGTACTAGTGGGCGCATGCATGTATGATGGAGACTCAAGCGGTCGTATACCTTTCTCATCTAGTGTCAACCGCCCAATCAATCGCATCACAAGGAACGCAAAAAAAAACGAAAAAACCGTCATGTCCGAACGAAAGGCCGAGTCCGAGTCAGCCGAAGTCCAACATTCCCAACCCAGGTGACCTCGTTCCTGACCAAAACCCATCATCTGACCATGTTTAAACGTTGATGGTTGGAACGCAGAAGCAGGGTGATCAAGCACGCTATGAGATGGCGCCATCACCAGACACATGAAATGGTCTTGGTGTGGCCAGGTGATTGACTAGTGACGTTTTTTTGTGATGGGTGATCGTGTCAGGTGGTTTTGGCTTTGAGAGGCGTTGGGAGGTATAAGTAGGTGTGTTTGATTTGTGGGTTTGGAGAGTGTTTTTCTTTTGGTGTTCCTCCCTCGAGTTCTTCATTGAGATCAAGCTGCCTGTCCTGATACTCAGCGGGGTGAGTATTCCGAGACAAGCCTAACGTCACATATCCGAACACCACCGATTCCAAAAAGACAGACGGAGCCCTCTCATTCACAGGACCAATCCCATAGTACTAGTACTAGTGTGACGGGTACGCTCTACTAGCCCTCATCCGAAGATGTAGGAAAGAGACAGCCGGTGAGTTTCACGGAACTTTTTTTTCTTCGTTCTTTTTCAATATTTGCAATTCGCAATTCCCCAGAGTCCTCGGGGGACGATATCTTCTAAAATAATTTAAATAGTTGCCAAGGTCGCACTGGCACTGGCACTGATTGCGGGCCGCATCGCCGAGATCAAATACAACAAATTACCCCGCATTCTATGGACGGTTTCTTCTGCACTCAGATTGGATTCTCGCTCCGATTGGAATGAATGGATGGATTCTGGTTTCATGAAGACTCGAGACCTGGTTGGTTGGTGCTTTGCCGTCCTTATGCCCCAGGCCTCCAACATTCCATACTGTATGGAGTATCGTCCTCGGCAAAGCTGTCAAATCTAAAGAGGTGAGATAACTCCATTTTTGGCTTTATGCGTCAACTTTTATTGGGGGTATGTGGCGAGCCGCAACCTGGCCGCCATCAATTCAATTCCCCTGCAGTGGTTCCTTCTGACAATCTTTGCAATCGAGAACCCTAGTGGTGGACAGTCGGCTGGTGATATACTCGCCGAACGAGTATAGGAATAGCCTCGTCGACATGACAAGACACCGGGAGAACTAGAGAGCAAGTATTGAATAAGATCCAGTTGATTCGGTATGTATGTTGAGCAATCCTGTGTGAAACACCGCACTGACCCAATTTTCGTAGGCACAAGTGCCACAGAGTTGAAATTTTGCACTGGCTAGTAGTTCGGACCGTCAGTGACGTCAAATTCATATGGGTTGTCAAGAGGATAGGGCAGGCCTAGTTCGACAGTATGCGGAGCATAGGTTGCGGTTCTTGTTGCCAAACCTCTTGCGCTCCTTGATTGCCACAATGGACGATTTCATAGAAGGAGGACCCTTGCCTTGGAGTTGTCTTGGGAGTGCTAGAGCCATCCAAGGAAAAGACAGAGTAGGCTTTATGGATGAAGGTACGTACCGGGAAACGGATTGTTAACCGGCGGTTATTCTTCGGAGAAACCTAGGTGATGTACGAGTTGCGCCAACGTTTCAAGAATGATTGGTTCACGACAATGACGGAGGGTTCGCGTGCGGCGTGAGGGCGATGTGTAGCTGTATCTGCCAGCATCGTTATTCTTAAGGTATTCCCATTCACCGGCCCCAAGGACCGAATGATGGACTCTTCATTAAACTATGATTGAGTCAGCGATGGACGGGCCGGGTGGTGTTCCCACTACCATGCTGTTCTGTCAACCCCCAACAGCTTCTTTACCTAGCCGGTTCCATTTTTCTTACGCCGGTCAATCCCTTCAAGTCCTCCCCCTGTCTTCCGCGGTCCTCTCGCTGTACTTGTACAATCCGATTTATTGCCGTCGAGGTCGGTTTTACTCGGTACTTGCGTTGATCTTGGCTTGGCTTCTCCTCGCAGCACGTTTTCAGGGTCGTATACTTTATTCTTTGCAAGTTTCGCATGTTTATCCGAGTCGTATCGCTTACCTTGAGCAGTACAACGAGATTGTGCCTCGAGTCGCAAAGGAAACGGAACGCCAATGGGTGGGAATGTTCCATGATCTGTCAGTTCATGACTAAAAACATGTCGGATGGGTTAAGACTAGTCCGCGAGCGTCTAGGACTCATTGAACGAGATAAGGCAGAGGCGCGTCCGATCTTATCACTTACAACGCTAATCTTGGCACAGACTTACACCCGCGGGGCCACCCCGCACCACGCCTAGGCCACTCATCCAACACACATATCAAAATCGGTGACTTTCATTCGCCAAGTTTTTCCCAGTCTTACAATGAAGTGTCTTCGTTCACGGTCCGTTTGGCCCGTCTGTGCTTGTTATCAATGCTACGGCAAGTTCCTGTGTTCTCCCGCCTGCCGCCCGCCTGCTATTCTTGTTTGGCCAATACCCGCTGGCGGTGGTGTTCCAGATCATGACATAACGCGTACTCCACATGCTCCTAGACCTCTCCTATGCGCAGTAATCGGATTAACACCAGCGTCTTTCCGTTTCCATCTTATCTAGGTCGTTAACCGGTGAATATAATGTACTAACGTTTTGGAGATATCGCTTTCAACAATGTACCGAGAGACACCACCGCCGACCCCAACCCCTACCTCATACATGACGATGAGATAAAAACTAAAGTTCATCCAAAAACAAAGTTAAACGTGTGTGGCCGAGCCGCGCCTGTGAGCACAATTTAATTAGTGGTGACTCCAATCAAAGGGGCCCAACGGCCTCCCGATCTCGCATAAAACAGAATTCCAAAGTTGTGCCTCGCTTTGCGTCTGAATAGCTGTTGTTTCCTGATCTGGCAGGTACGAGTTCTATCCGACGTTTCGATCAGATTGAGGGTGAGGAACTTTGTTCGTTTGGTGGCATTCCCGCTCGCACGTAAGACTGATTTAGCTCCGTACCGATAGTGTAGCAGATCTTCGAATTGAAGTTGGCGTTGTAGTTAACGCATGCTATGATGGCGGCGATGACAGTCGCGGGAGCATGATACATATCGCGGTGCCGAGGCTACGAGGGATCGGTGGTAGTAGGACCTTGGACGGCCTGAGAGCACCCCAAGGATAGAATGGAGGTGAATGATGTAATAAGAACTGTTTACTCTTATTTGTTTTAATAAATTCGTGCCTGTTCCCATACTCGGACCGAGACCCCGGATTGAGCGAGAATAAGTTTCAAGTGATAATAAAGTGATGTATTAGCCAGATCACATATCCTCACCACCTCCCTCATGTCCAGCTATACCACAACAGTAAGACAAGAAGGTTTCCAACTTCCTTCTCCACCACACACAGCTTCTTCATCATCTGACACACCCACTTCCCCTCCTCCAACCTCCCCAACAAACCTTTTCATGCCACCCAATCTCTCTTTCCTTCCTGACTCTTTTCGCAAGTTTCCAAGCGCTGCTCAAGCTCACTCCCATCATCAACCCACAACACCAAACACTATCGACTTTTCAGACGATCTCGCAACCCTCATCGACGCCCACCCCCACCACCCATCACACGAGCGCAGCACCTACGACGCCGACCCCTACCGCCACAACATCTTCGACATCAGCGCCCCCGCAACCCACTACCGCCCCCCCTCCTCATCCGACATATTCCCCAACACCCAACCCCAACCCCACCCCGCCGATCTCCCCCACTTCAACAGCACCCTGAACAGCAACATCCGCTACGAACCACCTCCAACCCAATTCACATACCGCCAAACCCCATCCCCCCACAACCCAAACTCACGCAGCCGAAGCCGTTCACGCCCCCCAAGCCTAGGCCCCACACGTACCTCCCGCCGCGATCGCCGCGCGAACAGCATAAGCTCCCATGTATCCGGTACATCCCCGCCCCCGCCCACCCGCCCACACGCCATCGTCATCCCAGGGCGCGGCGGCGGGTCAACAATGGGCGGCTTCTTCGTCCCCCCCAACCAAGGCGAATACTCGCTTCCCACACCCGACAGTCTCTCCCACTCTTTTGGCGGGTTCCAGGGATATAATGCGGCTGCTAGTAATACTTCATACCCTGGTTCGAATTCGTATGCTTCTCAAGCGGGCGTGGCTGTGGGGTATGGTAGTTTTAATGGACATGGACGGACGGGGACGCCTAGTATGGGAATCAGTCCGAGTGAGGTGTCTACTTTGGGCATGCTTGCGAGTAGCGCTGCTTCTCCCCCTGCGCCTGTCAAGGCAAAACACGCAGACGGCGATGGGCTCTCTGAAAAGAGACGAAGAAGACGAGAGAGCCATAATGCTGTCGAACGGAGGCGGAGGGACAATATCAATGAACGAATCGGGGAGCTTGCGGGGTTGATTCCAGGCGTGCTGTTCGAATGCGATGGTGCGTTCCCCTTCTTTTTTCGGACCTCGGATCTCCCTTTTTCCTTTTCCTTTTCCTTTAGGAAAATTTTAATCTGATCTTCGGTTCTTTTGGCGATGATCTAACGAACGCTACAGCCCCTCTTATAGCTCCAACATCCCCCACACTCCAAAGCGCAACATCACCCACAGTCGAACATAATGATCTCTTCTCACTGCCTCTCCTCCCAGACGCGACAATCTCTGATGAGGGGCTCCCAGACGTTCCTGAAAACGGGGTTCCAGGCACCCCTCTGGTCGGGGGCTTGAAAAAGGATCCAAGCGAAGATGGAGATGATGGTGAGTTGTTTTTGGTGCTGTGTAAGCCAGATCTTGAACCTTGTCCTGTAGGCCGGGGCGGGAATGGCGGTGTGAACGGCGGTATCCCTACCAACGGGATCACTACCGCAAATGGCTCCGAGCCGCAAATGATCAAGGCGAACAAGGGGATGATCTTGAGAAAGGTGTGTCTTTTGTTTTTGTTTTTGGGTGGTTTATGCGCTGCGTCGTTTTTGCGCTCGTTTTCTAAAAACATTATCGGTGCTTTATGCGTCGTTTTCGCGACCTTTTTTTCTAAATACGTCAAAATTCGTTCGCTTACTGATTACACCTTGTAGTCTGTGGAATATATTCGTTATCTGCAACAGCTCGTGAGCGTACAAGCTTCACGCGGACGAGACCTCGAAGAGCGGAACCGAACCCTCGAGCGGGAACTAGCTGCGATTCGAGGAACGCCCCTCCCCTCAGGATCCTCACGCTCCGCCTCCAACAGCAACTCAACAGACTCATCCCGCTTATCCCTAGCATCTTCCCAAACCTCCCTAGCCCAATCCCAATCATCATGGGAATCTGAGAAGAAGTGGGAGATGGAGATGGATGTTGAGGAGAGGGAGCGGGGGGAGGATGAGGAGAGGGGACGGGGACGCGTGCGTGCGAGGAAGGAGGAAAAAATTAGGGAGGAGGATTGTGTGGGTGGGGAGAGGGATATGGAGATATGACGTTGATTTTTGTGTCTTTTTGCGTTTTTTGCAGATAGACTTGTCCATCCATCCGTCCATTTATCCACCCATCCATTCTAGCACATCCGCTCCTATCACGTTTCATGTCCATGTCCATATTCACGTCCCTTCATGCCCCCTGTTTGAACTCTCTTTTTATCACCCCTGCCCTCCATGCACTTGTATCATTCATGGTTTTCCTGTGTTATTTCTCTCCTTATTGGGTTCTCTTTTTCTCTTTTTTTCGTCGCTGCTGTTTTTTTGACTCGAGACGTCGACGTCGACGGTGCTTCTACCTTGCCCGCCTGTTCAAGTTTTCACCCCTGGAATTTCTACCTCGAACGGCGCTTGTCGCTTGCGGCGGTACGGCCCGACGCTATTGATATCTGCATTGTGACCTTGTCAGGGTTGGAGTCGATGCTGGCGCTATTCCTCCCCTCCCACCCATCACTTTCCTTTCCTTTCCTTTACCCACCATCCGCCCATTTCATTCCTCCACCGTCAGCCCATTTCAATAACTGGACCCGCCCACCACTTCACTTCAATGTGGACGCTCCCTTCCTGGTGCTATATCACGTACACGGCACCCACCTACCCATCACCGAAACAAAATGTACCAACACCTTTTTCTTCATCTCCCTCTTCGTCTTCGAATCTAAAGCCAACTTGAAGGCCAAGGCAAGAGTATCTATCTATCCTTTTTATCTACTGGCATTGGCATTGTCTGCGTCGTATCGATATCAATAAAAGGGGATTCGTACGTCTTTGTGTGCGTTTGGTTGAGGCTGAGTTTGAGGTTGAGATTGAGGTGGGTGTGGTGTGGTGTAGTGTCGAGCATGCACGCCAGTGACTGAGCAGCAACTTGAAATGGTGAACAGAAACAAAACAGCAATGCAAAACGACTAATCCAACGACCACCGATTGAGGCTGAGATTGAGGTTGAGGTGGGGGGTGTGGTGTGGTGTGCATGCACGCCAGTGACTGAGCAGCAACTTGAAATGGGCAGCAATGCATAGAGCGCCAAAAACCAGATAAAATACAACGACTAATCCAACGACCACCAAGCCCTTTTATACACAATCCAAGCGGAGGGCGTGACTCGAACGTGTACGTACGTCCGAGCACAGGTGACTGTGGTGGTTGATCACCTGGCGCAGGTCTAGCGCCTTTTGGCGAGCACGAGTTCTAGGATCGATTTGACATGCGACTAGTCGTGTGTTATGGGTTGCGGGTTGTGGGGTTTGGGTCTTGGCGGTGCCTTGCCTAGCCTGGGCCCGAATATCGTCTGATCGTGCTTTGGTGGGTTTCTTATCCTGGAATTTGGGTGGATCGATGGTTTGGGTTTGGATGTGCTGGCATTTGTATTGATCGACGCTGATCGATTGAATTGGTGGGGTTTGACGGTGCTGTGCTGACGAGGGCATCGATCATGATAACGGTATGCAGGATAACGATAATTTGGATCTCACCTGCAGGGCCACGAGCCAAAAAGCAATGGCTTGAAAGAACGAATTCAAGGCCGAGCATGGGAAACACCTGCCAGTGGGTGCTTCGGTCCCTATAAAAGGAAGATAGAGCTGTTCCTTCTCGCGTTGATATAGCGAGCCTGTGCGTTCGATGAAACTCCCCCCTAGAGACACTTCTTCACTTCGAGTCAGCTCGTGCTATACTATGAAAGCGCGAGGCAAGGCTGTGAGCGGAGCAGGAGAGCGAAGCCTGTAGAACGATATAATCTCATCTACATTATCCAACGCACCACCGATATAACCTGAAACATACGAGTTCGAGTCAACACAGCTCCTCCGAATCAAGCACCCAAGGGGCGGAACAACGCGAGGTCTTCCCACTCCATCAACATCGACCGATATGCGCTTGCTTTCAACGCACGCATCAGGAGCTCCGGGTAGTCACCAGTAGCATAAGAATCGCGAGTCAATCATTCGATGATGATGATGGAATTCGTGATCCCGTCCGGAATTGATAAAGAAGATGAAGACTCCTCGGAACTCCTCCCGTTAGTTCTATGAATAACATGCTCTTGAAAGGATGGCCGTTCCAGAGCTGAGCTGCTTTAGCTGTTTGGATGGTGCTTAACAAGGAATAGCGTCGTGCTCAATAACACTACTAAATCCAGTGACGTAACTTACCGGACGGTCTGAAGGAACTGCTCCCATTGGTGTAGTATGCGAACCGTTCGTTTTTTTAAGGGTCGAAAGGGATTAAAAGTTATTATTGGCCACGCTAATGTTAAACCACGGAATCCCAAGCCTGACTGCGGATTAGACAAGGTTGAAGATAACTGAGATTGATGCCTACTGATCTAGGGCTCGACATTGCTTGACTTATTAGTAGATCGGTGGGCCCGAAAATATGTGTTTGTCTGCACATGCTTTCAATCATTTACGGCTATCGTGCGCGTATCGCAAGATAGTGCTGTCCCTCGTTCGGTTCCAGTCTTATTTTCCTGTGCTTATATATATCGGGCCCGACGAAAGCTCTCGCAGAACAACTTCACCTCGTGACCACGGCAAGCTACTATGGGTGATTTCCGGTCCCGTATATCATCAAGCGCATCACCACAAACACCAGACATCCCACAAGACAGATGATCTTATCGCCACACGACACAATTTCAACATGAGGAAGCGCGAGAATTATGATAACTACTCACCCCACTGAAGAGCGATGGTATCAACCACCTATATTGCGATGAAAGCAAAGCACCTGATATCGGACCGCCTGAAAACATTGGTTTGGTAGGGAATAAAGACTGCAAAAAAATACTCACTGAGCAATCCACCAAGTGCTAAAGTTCACAATTTGTAAGGGGTTCTGATGCAAAGCTGACTGATACACACCGGTGAAAACGAAGCATATGCCCATACGCGCCCTGCATAAGAGGGTAAACATGATTGGCTAAACAATGTGTAACAAAAAAAAACTAACCCAAGCTCAGACAAGTCAGGCGTCAATACAGTCACCAGCGGGACCAAGACTGCATCATCTGGGATTGTTAGTGCCAGAAACTACACCAGAGGCAGTGTGCAACATACAAACCCCGGAAACGTAGCCATATGTAACGGCTATCACGACCACACTGGATATGTCACTCAGAGCTATCATGGAAATGGTAACAATGCCACATGCAGCAGTGGATGCGATTGTCAAATTCAACAATCCCGTATATGCGGCAATTATTCCTGCTGTGCAACGTCCGACGGCACAGGCGGCATTCAGGATCACAAGCTAAATCGGGTTGAGAGTCGACGGCGAAGGAGAGAATAGTGAACATACGGAGTAGAACGAGAAATGGGCGTTGATCCCATGTTTGATAGAGTCCAGTTGTAGGTAAAATAGTGGAAAGTAAAAGCCGACCTGACATAGCACGATCCTAGGCATAATCAGCACCAAAGTCTTCGAGTTTGTCTATGCAGATGCCAAAGAGAACTTACCCGACAGTCGTGAGGATGAAGGGGACCTCGCGAGAGCATGTTCGTGCCACCGCACTATAGCTGGCGCTGGCAGTCGGCGTCGACGGCGCTCTTGTGCGCATGAGTAAGCAGGCGATCAATAGCAGGACACTAATGAGACCTGCACTGGCACGGACACCTCCCGCAAAGCCAACAGGGCCATTCAAAAGGTGATTCAGCATGATCGGATGGATAATGGCACCCATTGGTGAACCAGATGCAACGAGAGTCATCACCAATGTACGTCTTTTGGAGAAGTGCTGAGAGAGGACCGCCATGGAGGGACCAAACGTCAAGCCCATCCCAAAGCCAGAAACGACGCCTTGAAGTACAAAAATCTAGTCATAAATATAGGTAGTATATCAATGAGATCTACGAAGCTACTCACCATGTAGAATTGACCAGGCTTAGCGAAGGATAACGCGAACAAGGACAGTGATTGGAGCGATGATCCCACTATCATTGTGTGATGGCTATCGTCAATTAGCATGTCATACGACCATCGCTCCTTGGACCCTTACCAAGTGGCACCCCTGGAAGGACCCCGGAAGACTCAAAACCCGACAACGCGCCCAACAGCGCCAAGGACGCCCGACGGCGCCTCGCGCTCATCAAAACCTCAACACAGAAGCCCAGCAAGAAGCCCAACAACACCACCAACTAACCCGCAATGCCGACCGACGACTCAGCAAGCCCCTCAGTGCTCACACAGACCAGAAAGAATCGCAAGACAACTGCAAGCAAAGCTCTACTCTCCACCAGTAAAACTATAGAAGATCATGCAACAGGCGCCGGCATAAAAACCGATGTCAACAGTCTCCCCACTGCAAGGAAAACGCTCACCACGCACGGCCTCAATTTACCCACGGCTGGCAACACGCTAATTGCTATCTCGGCAGCACTCTTCGAGTTTGGCGCAATGGCCAACCTAGGCGCTACCCATACAGACATCATCCGAGCACTCGCATACGTCATATACGAAGCGCAGAAAGACATCAACATAGAACACGTCACCGATAAAGTCAAAGCCCTACTGGGAGGACCAGTCGCAACTCTCGATGAGAAAGTAGATCAGCTGGAAGATGTGATAGTGAAGCACAGAAGAGAAATGGAGAAGACGGTCACAGAGGTACGAGAAAACATCCAGTCATCGATGGTAGAACTTGTAAAGGCGGTGAAAGATGCAAGCACGCACAACACCCATCCTCATAACGCACCAACCGAGACGCAGAGATCTGACGGATCACGCTCTTATGCGGCAGCGGCGAGAGCTAACACACCTCCACTACTAACCAAAGTGCTAGCAAAGAGCGAGGCGCAATCTCGCCAAATACTGATAGATAGAAGATCCCCATTCCACGCCAATTCACTCAAGGACCTCACGGAGGCTCAACTCGTCGCGAAGGCAACGCTGGCCATAGAACTCCTAACGAAAGATGAGGTGGCAACCCCCCAAGGACTGACATTCCTCTCGGCAAGAAGACTACCACATGGCGGAGTGCTCTACGAACTCAACTCGACGGAGTCGGCAGTCTGGTTCAACACCCCAGCAAACAGAAGCAAATTCCTCGAACACTTCGGCACTGAGATT
>KN835574.1:0-21287 GCA_000827255.1 Suillus luteus UH-Slu-Lm8-n1
TTTAATACAGTAGCTACAAAAGATGCATTGAGACCATAGCTAGAACAAGAATGCCATTGATATACTGTCTCTACATACACGAAGCTCAACCATGCAGCGCTCGCCAATATCCTCCGACCTCGATTGTACTCAACTACTACATAACTAGCTATACACCCATAAATCGACAACGTCGATGTGAACATTGTGGTGTGAAGACAAGAACTAACACGAAGCAGGGCAGAGGGTTTTGACTTTGAATTTTTTCAAGCCCAGATGCATGTAAGAATATGGTGGAAATGGCACGAGGATATGGAAATATGCACCATATCATCATTTCGCGGTTCTTTAGTCAAAATACAGTGATAATCTAGCTAGAATCTAAGGTTCGTGTGACATTTCCACCACTCCGTAATCTCTTTTTTTCCCCAGTGGTGAAGGTAAATTTTATGATCCCATACGTTGGCATGCGCTCGATTGAAGCTTTGGAAGAAAACACTTGTGCTTGTCATGGCAAGCAGGACCCTGCGCAGCCTTACCACTCCATTTATGAACATCTGACGCTACTTGATATCATGGAGAGACATATTCCGCACGGCGAGCCTCTTCAAAGTCATCCATCTCGCAGCTGGTCTCCAGTTTCCGGGGTTCAAAAACGTCGTTGGCACGCTGTGGGAGATCGACAATGCTGTCGCAAAACACATTGTTGAAGCTTTCTACCATCCGAAGGGGGGAGGTGCCATGGACTGCACGAATGCGGCCGGGTACTCATCTGTGCTACTCATGCCGTTAAGACGAAAGTGCCACTCAAGCAGAGGGTGGTTTTCGTTCATATCGGTGTGTAAACTGTCCTACGTCGTATTGATGACGTTTGGTATATATTCACATGTTGTTTATCTACGATCTTTTAAAACACGACCCTGGTATTAAACTACTACAGCCATCTCAGTTTCGTTCACTCTTTCAACGCCAACCACGCCGCTAGCTCGCGGTCTATAATAAACTCAAACATCATCATGAGCAAGACGTTCAAGGTGATCCTGGTAAAATTAATCCATTTATACGAATTGGTGACGATCAAAGGGTAGGATGAAGCGACGCGGAGTTCGCGCTGGACACCGAATGCGGGCAAGCTCTCCAGCATTTTTATCTTACGCTTCCATACTAACATGTGCGATGCAGCAGGATGTTCGAACTGGTCTGAGCAACCCAACAACAGAGGAAACAAGAAACGTTCTTCTGTAAGTCTAGCCAACGGTGGCCGCAGCAACAAGAAAGCCAGGAAGGAGCCGGCAAAACTTCATCCTGTCGTACAGGAGTTTGTATCTTCGGGCGAGGTTTGGGTCGATGATAAAAAGATCGGAGTGGTCGACCTCAAGTTCAATTTGACGTCTGACGAGTGCATTACTCACTTCGGTATGCGCGGACGTGCAACCGCCGTTTTTCCAGTGGAGAGAGTGGCGCTGTCGGCTCTGGTACCTCAGCTCCCTCATTATAACCCTCATAACCCAACCGACAAGCTCGCCGCCAAGCTTTATTGGCCAGCAGAGGGGCGCAAGAGCGAGGTTGACAACTCCGGAAGGTGTACGAGATAGCGAAGGAGGATGAAAATGAGGAGGTGAAGCACCACATCCCAGAGTTGATTTGGTCCCGCATGTTTAAAGATACATCCGCGGGGAACATCAGGAGGGCGCTAGGAATTGACGATGCTGAAACCGGCCGGCGCGTCTTTTACATCATCGTATTCAGAGAGCTTCTCCCGATCACGAAGCTGAGTGGAGATGAGTTGCTCAGTGCGTGGTGGCAAATCGTTGTCTCTGTGTGTTCTAAGAACATACTTGAGGCAAATATATTGTCGCCAGCGCTCCTAGATTTTCGCTTGTAAATTATGTATACGATAGTAGCTGACCCCAATCAAAATAAAATCATGCAGCTTATCCCGAAGCAGCAGCACCAGACCCGTACCCACCGCAGCTCGCAGAAATTGTAATGCTTTGCACGAGAATACCTCGGTTTTTTTTTAAAAAAAATTGGTTCCAATTAGGCACATATTACATAATCTACACGGTGTCGCGATCAATATTGGCTGACGCGAAGTTCGAACCTAGTCGCCGTGTTCATCTCTTTAACTCTCTGAGTCATCAGCAGTATTTTGTTTTTTATCTCTAGTCCATCTGATGGGGAAATCGTATGTGGTGGTCGTGGGTTTGAATCCAGGTATATATCCGAATTGGTAGGTTGAAATCCCTATTCTCGCAAGTTCAACGCGTCGACACAATATGTTGGCGCATGCGAATTCCTTGTGAATCTGTGAAGCTCATACGCTCTCCAGGATAGAATGCCACGGACAAATCGATCATGTTCCACGCGCTGTTCATCAAAGTTTTGAAACGTATGAGGAAGCTCATGCAGTATGGCAGGGAGCATTGCAAAGGGGTGAAGTGAAGGCTGTCCGGCCAAATAAAGGCGCTGCGTCAGCTAATAGAATCCAGTCTAAGATGGATGGAAACATGTACCGGCTGATGGATCCAAGCGGGGTGGATCGCGTCGCCGGTGCACGTACTGTGCAGTCCCGCCGGATGTCATGGGATGATATGTCCCTATTGCATTCTCCACGCCAAGCGTTGCCACCGGAACCGCCAACTGGGGTGACCCAGTACGGGGACCTACCAGACGATCCTTGGCTTCAGCCAGAAAAAGGATTGTCACCCCGAGTCACTGTTGAGGACACGTCGTACACATCTTCAAGTTCTTCCGTAAACGAAGTGACGCATCTACTGATGAGATCGCGCCCCACTCGTATCAGAAGGGTCGAGACTTCCCCCACTTCATCCGTAATGTCTATAGAGGAATCAACATCCCCTCGAAATGTACGTCGACAAGCGACTGCTCCCGCGTTATTAGAGACGGGAGCGCGGTACCCCACTCTCGAAGAGATACGCAAAGGTCATGACTTGGATCCTCGCGTCATGATTCCGCCTTCAAGGATATTTGATCCTGCGAATGTCAAACCTCGTCCAGGGGTTGTTTCCGCTCGCAGACAGAATGGCCAGATGGATGCAGAATCGACGAGCACTCGTTTTTCTACAATGAATCTTGTGCGAGATTGTCTGCCAGCCGCCGATTATCAAGAAGACGACGGACAATCTATTTCTTCTCTCCCACGACACCGAGTTACCAACAAAGGGAAGAGTCGAGCACCCGCAGATACTGCAACTGAAGCACCACGCGCATCCAGTTATATTTCCTCCAACAATCAGCATTCATTCTCGAAGTATCCCTACCATATCCAAGAAGTCTACTCGCTTGATAGGCCCGAAAACCGAAGTGTTGTTATCGTGCACTGTCCGCCAGGGAACGGTTGCTGCCATGGGCACTGTGAAAGCACATCTGCCTGTGCTGCAATATCTAATGGGCGGGTTCAATCGCGCTACGCCGATGCTGGAGTCTCTCCCATCATATCGAGTGTGGGCTCGGCTCGCACAAAATCCAACGTACAGGATCCTGGAGTACGGGTCTCCGATGCTTCAAGTGGGCAGGGGCTCCATTCTTTTTTGGGATTATCCTCCACGCCTCAAGTTTCGCATCGCAGTTACACTGTTGAAACAGACGTTCGTTCTCCATTTGCACGAGGGACAAGAGTTCCATCAAGCCTGTCCGAGTAAGTGGCCACTTTGTTATCACCATTTCGCCACGACACGACCCTGTGGCCGCAGCTATTGCGCTGCACTCTTTCTTTCTTCTCACCACCCATTTGGGGCACTGTTGTGATTGATCGATGCCCATTGCTCATCGGTTCTTCGTCTAGGTTGTCGATATTCGGACGACCGTCCCCTGCGATGCAGGGATCGCCAGTGAGGGACAGGCACCGCGGCAGTGTGGTGGTCAGTCGAGCATGATCAGTTCAAGCCGGTCCATCAGAAGGTGATGGTTGTTTTGTTGATGCAGATTGTTGTTTATATTGGTCTTGTACTGTTCAAGATACCCTGGCTTAAAGGATCTTGGTTCCTGATGCCGGCTTAAGTGGCTGCGTGGCATCATGATAGTGTGTATATGGGCTGTCGGAATCCAATGAAATGTAGTAGGCTTCTTATCGACACCTGGTTTTGAAGCACACAGTCTTTCATGTACTCGGTCAAAAAAGTAGAGGGTAAGGTTAACTTTTCACCACATGACATGATGATAGTCGAGAAGTAAGAAGCTGAACTGACAATTGCATGCGAAATCAACGAAGATCTTCCTGATCACGGTATTTCTCACGCCACAGACGCGTTTGGGTGGGTAGCGGAAAGTCCCGGGCCATCTTCGTGCACCGTCATCAGCCATCATCACACATGTGCATGAACTTGAATCAAACTCGAACCATGGTGTGTCCTTTGCCACCCACAGTACACATCTCAAGTAGCCCCATAAATGGGCTGCATGTGGCCCTGTCTTAGCTTTCAGTATCACCCACCAATCTTTATTCGACTCTTAGCGCAACTCCGAGTCGTCCCCCAGTCTGATGCGGTCATCGCCGCTTCTGATTCCCACATACGATAACATGGTTCACACCTACTACAAAAGTTGTATGACGGCGCGACGCGCGTCAGCACGGTAAAATCTTCAGTGAGCAAATCAATATATTTCTTCCCCAATCACACTCACTCCACTTGTACTAGTAACCTTCATTCCAGTGTCCACCATGCCCCAAATTCACTATGCAGTCACTGCCCCATGACGGCAACACAATTGTGGAGCGAATACAACGAAATGCCATGTCATATCGACTTCATTCGGAAATGCTTTCAACACGATGCCCGTGCCGCATTTCGCCGAGCCTTGAAGCGCCTCCAACATCCCAGGCCCACCCTCTCAAACCTAGACATCATCTGCACCCCAGACATTTGTAACATCCCAATGAGATGTTGCAAGGGGTAGTATATTGCGGGTGCGGGTACGATAGAGCTCTCAATACTCGCAGGCACACCCGTGCTGATGCCTATATCACATGCCGTTGCCATTGTCGATTCTGATGCCAGATAGCACGGCGCAGATCATCGCCGAGTGTGTCTCAACTTTTTTAATTGTTCTCTGTGGCTCCTCTTGAGACTCTTTCCTCTTCGAATAAATTTCATTTGATTTATTCAATTTTCGACCGTTCACCTTTTAGTTGATCGCCTGCGTTTGGACTCTGGAGAACCAGGCGAGTCGTAATATGTGGTCCTTAGCTCTCCTGAGAATCTGAGAAAGAATCAATCTCAGGAAAGCAGGCCCCTAATTCTGAATTCAAGCGCAGTCTTTATGAAACTTCCTACTGACAATATACACACGTAATTGGAGCTCGAAGGGTTTTGGAACAATACTAATCTACTGTCACGAATTCTCCAATATGACGTGAGTTAGGGTCGCTCTGCTGGGATACACGACTTCCGGGTGGCAGGTGGCTGTGACTACTCTCAAATGAGGATGCCTTGCGACAGGTAGCCAGGTGAGCATCGCGATGGCGAGTTCATGGTACGGCGTGCCGCTTGCCGATTCCTGATCCTGTGATTGTGCATTAGCCGCGAGTTTTCTTGAAGACCCTGCCCATGTACAACACGCAGGCAGTGTGGCTCAGCCTCTCCTGGGTACGCCTCGTGGCAATCCTGTTCCCCGACTTGTAGACGATCCAGGTCTCGTTCCACCGCTTGAGTTTCCGATGTTCCCAGTGGCACTAGTTGATCGACTTCGAGGGATCGCAGATGCGGCACTCGCCGAGGCTGGTGTTATGTGTGCAAGGATCAGAATACGATCATGGCTTAGTTGTCATATTCCCTTACCTGCACGAGGAATGCCTTTGGTACCTCTTGCGGCTGCTGTTGCTCTTGTCCCGCGAACTCCCCGGACCCCACTTGACAAACCGGTGCCGCGACCACGAGGCGCCTTTGTGGCTGCAGCTTCGCGCTGTGCACGTTCTTCTGCTTCGTGGCGGGCAGCTTCCTCCGCAGCCCCACGCGCACGCTCTTCTGATTCCCTCCGTTCCGCCTCTTCCCGCTCAAGGCGTTCCTTTTTTAGTCGAGCCTGTTCAAGAGCCTCCTGTCGCTCTCGCTGAAGTAACTCCTCGTCCTAGAATTAAGTGTTATCAGCCACGAAAAAGTCAAAAATCAAAGAAAATTGCTAGAAAAGCGCGTCGCAAGCCGAGCTATGGGGAGACACCACGAAATGAACTGGCTAAAGGAAATAAAGCTTACTGCGTCTGCGCCTTCCCATTGCTCATCAAAAATCAGCTTAGCCACAGCTTCTGACTTTCCAAGCATATTGACATATTTGTCTAGAAGTGCATCTGTCTGTGCGAGTTGAGTTGCTACTTGCTGCACAAAGGAATCGACAGACACAAGACATGATAATCATCAGCTGATTTCATAGCTCAGTAGTAGCACATACCTCTGTTGCCGTCTGAGTAGACTTCAACGCGTCATTAAATAATGCAAAAGACGCGTTCAGTTTCTTGAGAACGCGAAGATCGCTCTGAAGTTTGTCTTCCCGTGCCTTTGCAAAAGCAACCCTTCCGATCATAGTCGTATCAACATCGTTTTCAGAGCCTTCATCATTTCCTTCTTCATACTCGTCGTCTTCTGTTATCCTGCTTTGATCAGGCGAGAATGTCTGTGATGTTGTAGCGGCTGGTGCCAGGAGACTGAAACGTGGTTTATCATGAAAATGAAAATGTTCTGTGTCCTTGTCTGAAAGTGAGAGTTCTGAGAGGGAAAGATCGGCGCCCCCAGGGCCCGTATGAGAAGGCGAGTCAAATGGTTCGGGTGATGGCAGAGATCCGGACAACAGTTGTGAATCACTAGCGTCTGGAAGCAAAGAGGATGGGGTGGAAGGTGACCAAGACATCTTGCGCTTAACAAGAGTTCAGATCAAACACGCAAGTTTGAAAGCTTTGATGGAAGTGATCGACGGCTCCACGATCGACATTTACAAAGTACACAACACATGTAGGTCATGGTAGTACTTGCCATCAGTAGCACTTGCACTTTTTACACTCGACGAAATAACTCCGAATGAGATAGATTGTGAGGATACAGAGGAGAGCTTTTACAACAACTACAGCTAACGTACACTAAGTGACACTAAGGTGAGGGAAGAACCACAAACTGTACGAATGGAAAAGCGAAGTTGGACTAGTAGTAATGCGAAAGTAAAGTACAGTGTAAGTGAAGTGTTCAAAGCGAAGAAGTCCTATGAGATGCCAATTTGTCCATGTCTGAGTCCATTGCCTGAGTCCATTATCGAGTCCATAACAGTCCACCAACCATCAGATCATACAGCTCTTGTTTTCGTATCTGTCATTTTCGTTTGGCATTTTGTCACATTGACAGAAAAGCGTGCAGGCAGTTTATGTGGCTGCGTCAATCGGGAACTCTTCGCTCCAGTTCCCAGAGTCACCGAATACTGAATCAATCGTTAGCTTACCGGGCTGGGTTGAGATAGTGTGACAGGGTACTTACAGACAACCATGTAGTCCCCAGGGGTGATATCGTCAGGGACGGTGACTTCAACCTGACCATCTTCAAGCGCAAACCCAGACGCGATGGGACTGGACTCGGTCGCATCGCCCTGGCGAAGGTATACCTTGCCATTAGGGTTGGTTACCTGGTCAGGTTTCGAAGATGTATCCCAGGTGACATAGAATTTCTTTCCGACGACCCATGTGGAGGCAGATGTAGGGGATGTGATTGTTGGTACCCAGACATCACGTTTCATGACGGCGGAAAGAGGAGCACATAGTGCGCAAGAGAAAAGGGTAAGAAGGATGAAGAAAATAGCACGGGATGAAGTGTTGATGGGCATGATTAATCGTGAGGAGTTCGTTAAACTGAATACTGAGTGGTTCTGGTCGGGTGGGCTTTACTTATATACTGCCAGCACAGCTGACCGCATGAGAGCCACGATGTGGTTGACTTTTGTCAGCGTCATTTAGTACATGTCCGAAAAAGTCGAAAATTGGCCGCCGAATCTCCATTAACCAGTGCTGGCAATTACTGGGCAGTATGCTTCGCAAGGCTGAGATCCTGAGACATAGCCGGATAAGGACCCCCGAATGAGCTGATTTTAGGTTGCATCTTGCCTCATGTATTAATCTGCACAATGAATCAGAGTCATCAGACCTCTGCAGGTAAAGACTTACTAGGAGGAGATATCGCTCAGGCTCACGACTGTCCATCTTTGCGTCGGCTGAATAGAGCATCACAGCCTCATCATGATATCATGCTATCGGATCATGCTATATGGTACTCCATCGGCCGGTCAATGGTACACTTTCATGACCGCGTAGTCTAGACTGCGTGCGTCCGCCTTGGTCGCTAATACTTTTGGTATGAAAGCACAGGGCGGCATTTTGGATCAGTACAGGCTTGCAGTACTACCGGCCGATGCTTCTGGATGCTGGCCAAACACATGTTAGTCATTAAATTGAAGCTTCTGTGGTACCGGGGACCCGCAACAAGGGACACAGGCTATCGCCGCGATAACAACCTGCCTCAAGGGTGGCCCGTGAATAAAAGCTCAGTGCTCTGCGGGAGGAAGGAGGGCAAACCGCATGTTGAGCTAAGGCAGTGCTCGGTTCTAGTCACTGTCAGAGTTCAAAACCTTGCAAGTACTAGTGCTAGTACTTGGTGGCACTCCTTTCCTTATCGTGATAAGAACCCTGATCATATGTGCGGCTAGAAGCTCGAGCTTGTACGAAATATCAGAACTCCAAAAAGGTGAGGCACCTAATCATGTGATCAGTGGCTGTGTACATTTTGGCACGATGAGGCATAACCGGCACTTGACTCGTTACAAACATCAAAAAGATTCCCTTCGTGTATATACCATGGCTTCACGCAAAAGGAACAGAGTTATTGAGGAGGAAGACGAAACAAAATCAGACTTTTCACTAGTTCATCCCGCTTCAGACGATGAATTCGAGGTCGACATCTCTCGTGCTCTCACAGGCAAGAGACCGAGAAAAGATGATCCAGTCGAAAACTACCCAGATGATGACGATGACATCGAAGAGTTAATCCACAGCTCTATTACGAAGCGAAATATGAAAGGCGGTACTGAGATGCTGAAGAAGATTAAGAGTAAAGGGAAAAGTAAGGGTGACATCGGAGGGGGAAGCTTCCAAAACATGGGTATGTGCTCCTATTCAATGAACATCGTGCGCTGATGGGCCTCTTTAGGTCTCCACCCATCACTCCTACGTTCATTGACGCTCCAGGGGTATCGCACACCCACACCTATACAACGTGCATCCATCCCTGCCCTTCTTGCATCTCCACCGCGGGATCTAGTCGGTATGGCCCGAACTGGTTCAGGAAAGACTCTTGCGTACATGGTACCTTTAGTGCAACGTCTTGGAGGCAGACATGCACATACATTTGGAGCTCGAGCAATTATCCTAGTACCAGCACGAGAGCTTGCTACTCAAGTTGTCAAAGTGGGAAAGGCACTTGTGCGAGGTTGGACAAACGACGCTGCGCAACATGCAGGCGACGATATTGAAGATTCTTCAAATAAAAAAGGCGAAAGCTTGCGCTGGAGTCTGATCGTGGGCGGGGAGGGTCTGGACGAACAATTCGAAATGATAAGTAATAATCCAGATATGTACGTGCATCTCATTCATACGTGCATCTTCTGATGTCGTTCTTGGTTTAGCATCATCGCAACTCCTGGCCGTCTCCTCCACCTAATCGTCGAGATGTCGCTTTCCTTGTCGTCAGTGCAATATGTTGTTTTCGATGAGGCAGATCGTCTTTTTGAGCTTGGATTTGCCACTGCACTTACAGAGATCCTTGCTCGCCTTCCCGTGTCTCGTCAGACCCTTCTTTTCTCCGCGACCCTCCCAAAATCACTCGTCGAGTTTGCCAAAGCAGGTCTGTCCGACCCCAAACTTGTGCGACTAGATGCAGAGTCCAAAATCAGTTCTGATCTACGAATGGCCTTTTTCTCTGTCAAACAAGCGGAGAAAGATGCGTCTCTATTGGCACTCCTCCGGGATGTCATCAAAGTCCCCTATGGAAGCACCGAATCATTCAAGGAAGATGACGCCGAATCCTCAGGTAAACACAAGAAGGGGAAGTTTAAGGCCAAACACCCAACACATAGTGCTCCTCACCAGACACTCGTGTTCGCAGCTACAAAACACCACGTCGAGTACCTCTCTGCTCTTCTCACCGCGGCTGGCTACGCTGTCTCTGCTCTTTACGGCTCACTGACCCAATCCGCTCGAACATACCAAATGAATCAGTTCTTGGCGCAAAAGACCAGCATATTGGTCGTCACGGACGTTGCAGCCCGTGGTCTAGATATACCAGTCCTCGAAAATGTGGTCAACTACGATTTCCCTGTTGGTGCAAGGATATTCGTCCACCGCGTGGGTCGCACAGCCAGAGCTGGAAGAAAAGGTTGGGCATGGAGTCTTGTTGCTCATGGCGAATTGCCATATCTCTGTGACCTGCAACTCTTTCTCGGTCGGCCGTTAATTACTTTGTCTTCATCCTTTCCCGCTTCGGCTACGACGTCAGAAGAACCTTACACTCAATCCCTAATCTTTGCTCCATTTCCACGAGACCTAATGGATTCAGAGGTCGAGTATGTTCGCACACTAGACGAGTCGCAGAATACGCTGCCAACTTTACGTGCGGTCATGGGACGTGGGCACGCGATGTACGAGCGAAGTCGTGGAAAGGCCAGCCCAGCCAGTTATCGACGTGCTAAGGAGCTTGGACGTAGCGGACAGGAAGGTGTCATTCATCCCGTCCTCACGCTGACGCAGGACGGCGATGATGGAAAAGAGGACACCAGGGAAATGGAGGAGAAGCGTGCCGCAATTGTCCGCGCGGTTAGCGCATTCAAGCCTGCCGAGACGGTATTCGAGGTTGGTACTCGTGGAAAAGCGGCGACTGCCAATGCTGCACTGATGAAAGAACGGAGGAAGGCGCTTGCAAAGGCCGTAGAGCGGGCGGGAAATTCAGGGCCCAGCTCTTCTGCTGCTGTTGATGCAGACCAGGGCGGTGACGACGGTCTTGGCGAAGCAGGAGATGGTGATGTGGAAATGGCGGACGAGGAAGACATTGCGGTTCGTCTCCTCACAAGTAAAAGTGTCGATACTGATTTTCTGCAGGCTGTTTTCCATGTCGCTAACAAGAAGAGTAATAATTTCCGTGATGAGGATTATTACATGTCCCACTATCAAAAGGACGCCATAACTGAAAAAGGGTTTGTATATTCCATCTACTCCCGATCGTTCACACTGAAATATATATGATGTTCTCCTAGATACTCCCTCACAGATGGAGCCTCTTCCTTTGCCGCTCAAGCTCAGGGTGCCATCCTCGACCTCGCAGGAGATGAGGACACTATTGGTGCGCGCCAGCGGCACCAGAACAAGCTTTCGTGGGACAAGAAAAAGAAGAAATTCGTGAAGGGGGGTGGAATTGGCTCCGACAACATGAAACTTCTCCGAACGGAGAATGGCACCCAGTTGCCTGCTACATATAAAAGTGGCCGCTTTGACGATTGGAAGAAGAAAACAAGGGTGTCGCTGCCAAAGATCGGAGAGAGGGAGATGGAAAAGAGAGGTGCTGGTGCGGGCGGGCCTGGAGGGAGGAGGTGGAAACACAACAAGGTCACGGAGGCGAAGCCATTGGACAAGCTCAGCAATGATTACGAGCGCAAGTCGAGGCAGCTCAAGAAGAAAGAAGAGAGTTTTGCAGGGGAAGCAGGTGGGGCAAAACCAAAAAGTCCTGGTAAAGCGAAAAAGATTAGAAGTGGGGGGCGTTTCGGAGGGAAATCAGTGGGCAGAGTCAAGACCGAGATCAAGACAGTCGACCAAATACGCAAAAACAGGATGGTTGCAGAACGGAAGAAGGCTAAGAATGCTCGGCCGAGCCGCAAAGGAAGAAGCTGATTTTCGTACTATCTGTTGTTATCCTACTTTGCATATGGCGCGTCATTGTCAAGCCGCATCCGAGTACTCCCATTTCACCCCCGAACCTTGAACTAAAGGTATATCGACACCCTGCATGAGGTCTACCCCAACGCTGCGCAGAGCGTTCACACACCACTCGGGGTATCCAGTATCACCGAAGTAATCGAAGAAGAATGACCGTAAGTACTCAGGGAATCGACCTTCGAGGATAGCATCTCTTGCACCGCCCATAACCTGGGCCTGGAAAACAAGGTTATGGATTGTGAGGGCTGACCAAAGATCAGCTCAGAATATCCCAAGAAGCGGTATTCAAATTACCGTGGGCACCAGCTGTCTCTATTGTGACGATGTGGTGCAACACAGCTCGTGACATGCCGCTTGCACATGTCGGACAAGGGCAGTTCTTGTCTATAGGTTCCATGCTCTTCGTGTGCTTTCCGAGCTCTATTCCATCAAACAATGAGTTCCGCATCGCATTGACATTTGCGAAAATAAGCGCACTGAGGTTGAGGGGCCCCTTGAAAGTCAAAGCCACACCAAATCTTGCAGTCCGAGTAGGGAACACACAATCCGCCTGGGTAACTGTCAGAGGACTTCGCGTCAACGTGTGTCAATCTCAAGCTTACCATGTCAACACCCAATGCAACGCAAACCAGCAGATCTGGAGTCGGCGATCAGGACTAGCTGCGAGGAGCAAGCGGTTCAAGCACCTTCTGCAAAACCTACGCCCATGGAGTAGCGGGGCCCTAAGTGCGCAGAAGCTCGCAGGGGCCTTCGCAGAAGAAACCGATATACTCACGATCTGAGGGTAGCCGGTCTGCACACTGCTTGATGCTATGCGAGATCAGATGCACGAAGACGGCCCGAAGTCAAACTTACATCTTCCAAAACACATCTCAAGAAGGTACATCAGGTCGCCAGAGCATCCAGTTTAGTTAAGGAACCCACCCTTTTCTTCTCCTCCGCTAAGACCGCCTATAGCATACCCGGCGACTTGGTCTTTCCGCTCGATCATTGCATCAAGACATAGATCTCGCAAGGCTGGGTCCAACCCTCCTTGAACAATAGCAAAGAGGTTCTGTTTGTCTTTTCGACCAGATTGTTTGTGCTGTTCGATGCAACGATCGAGCCATCGAATAGATCGGTGCATGGCCTCGCCAACTCGAGGCCCAACAGTCAAACTACTGACTGAGCCAGCATTAAACACAGGAACAATGTGTAGTATACGCAGCCTTACCCACGTCATCTAGTTGCATGATAATATCCGCTCCGATCGAATGCTGTATAGAAATACTTTCTTCAGGCTGTGTCGCTCATCAACAGAAGCAGTGAAGGTGACCATCAGAGACCAACCGTCAGCATTGTTGGCTCTCCATTGAATGGGCTAACAAACAAAGCACCATCCTCAGTAATATTGGTAAACTTGCTCAGGGAGACCAGCTGGAAGCCTCCACTATCCTTCAAAAAGCTAAACGAGAGCGCGACAAGCTTCTGAAAGTTGGACTTACAGTGAGAATGTTACGGTTCCAACCTTGGAATTTGTGAGCCCCTCCTGCTTCGTCAAGAACTTTAATCCCAGGTCGCAAATTCAAATGGTATGTGTTGTTCAAAATGAGTGTGATTCCAAGCGATTCAACCTGTTGTGGGGTCAAGCCTTTAATCGCTGCCTGTGTTGCTACTGGCATGAATGTAGGAAGCATTGTGACGCCATCTGTGAACAACAACTGAATCTATCCTGCTCCACTGCAATATCTGATAAGAACTCTACTCACGGGCAAGCTTCATTCTGCAAACTCGCGCTCGAGTTGTGTGGCATCTTGCAATGACTTCGAATTGCATGTTTCAAAAACAGGTCGGAAGAACCCAGAGAGAACAATTTCTGCAAATAGCGAAAGCACAGATTCTAGAAGTTACTCATTAAATGTTAAATGGACTTGTCTAACAAAATTGGACGCCTCGCTTGATGTAACGAGGGCTGATCACGTGATTTGATTTTAAGCTTTTTGCTGCTTCCTTTCAAAATTGAATGAAAGAATGCTTGAACTTGTTCGTAGATGGCCTAGTACAGCTCACCGAATATCCCTCCGGTGGAGGGCTATCCGCCGTACAAGAAATTTGCATTCAGGACGAGACCTTCTGTCAGAATTGAGTGCTCGCCAACTCATTGCTGATGTGACGCGGTGAGAACTACCATATCAATATGCGTAAAGTGGGGGGATGTATTGACGTATTCCAGCCCGGATGATTTTGCTGAGCATTTGCAGAAACCGCAGACTATCTATGTTGGGGTTGACCCAACGGCAAAGTCTTTACATGCGGGCCACCTGATCCCGCTTCTTTGTTTGTTCCATTTCCACATCAGAGGACATAACACGCTAGCACTTGTAAGCTCGCGCGTTTCTATGTTGGAAATTGACTGAATGTACTCAGATAGGTGGAGCGACGGGACTTGTCGGAGATCCCTCTGGCCGTATGAAAGAACGCTCACTGTCGGAAAAAACTCAAATTGAATCCAACACTGTCACACTCACCGATTCTATCCAACAATTTTTCTCTCGCGCGACAGAATATGCCCTCGAAAAGGCTCCCTTCCTGTCCACATTTACTCAACTCCAAGTCGTCAACAACCGAGACTGGCTAAGGGAATTAAATCTTCTTGATTTCTTGCGGAGCACTGGCATCCATTTCCGTGTAAACCATATGCTAGCAAGGGATAGGTCTGTTGCTTTACTTTCTTACATTTGCTTGGTCGATGACAATGTGATATAGTGTCAAATCGCGAATGAGTGCACACAATGGTATTACGTTCACGGAGTTCGCATATCAGCTTCTCCAAGGTTATGACTTCTACGAACTTTTTCGCACAAGAGGGTGCACCATTCAAGTAGGTGGATCAGACCAGTGGGGGAATATTCTTTCAGGCATCGACCTCATAAACAAAATCGAAGGAGATTGTGCTGGATACAATGGGGGGTGCTTCGCACTGACCACACCATTGCTGACAACCTCACAAGGCGAGAAGTTTGGAAAGAGCGCGGGGAACGCTGTATGGCTTGACGAAAATCTTACAAGTTACCTGGACTTCTATCAGGTATGCTAGCTAATAATTACTGATCATAAGCTCAATTCTTCCGACAGTTCTTCCTCCGTACAACGGACGCTGATGTTGAGAAGTATCTCAAGATGTTTACTTTGCTTCCTGTGGAAGAAATAGATGCTGTTGTGCGAGAACATGAAATTCATCCTGAACGCCGATTGGCTCAGAAACTTCTTGCCAACGAAGTAACACTGATGATACACCGAAGTGAGAGTCAGCCTACTGTCCGCTTGCGCTCTCTGACACATCCTGCAGAGGAAGGCCTAGAGGCTGCACGGGTGGCGACCAAGGTCCTTTTTGGAACAGACTACTCGACTTTGCACGCGAAAGATATTGTGAAATCTCTTATCAATGATCCACGGTTACTTCGCTGTACGGAGGACGAGTTGCTCGGAATCACGCTCCCAAACATCGCCGCCAAATTTGGACTTACTTCATCAAAGTGTTTGTATACCTTTCTCTGGCTCCACTGGATCATTTGTTGACCAACACGTTTTCAGCGGTAGCACGACAACTTGCCATCGGGAACGGTTTATATCTAAACAATGTACCTCAGCCAGACGTGCACTTCAAACTTGAAAGGAGCCACCTGATCGATGGACAGGTGGCGATTTTACGTGCCGGAAAGAACACACATTTGATTCTGGCACTGCGTTAGCATTCTCGTGCACTGTCACCTCTGACACTGCTACATTCGCAACGACAGTGTAACATATGGTATTTATATATCGATACCCATGGTCATGTCATAACCAAAAACATTACATATTCCGTAAATGAATTTGAGTGTTGTTGCTTGACACTTACGCCTAGGAGGTTGTCGTGTATACATACATCACTGTAATGAGAGCGATCGTTATCATCGTATAGGCCCCCGTATCGCCCATCGTGCATCATGTCCAGCATCGTGTTTGATTGCATGTAACTGACCTTCGATGGAAAGAGGTTTGATCCTACCATTTTCAATGGATGTCAGCTGTGTTTCAGTGCATCAAACTATACTGTGTGGCAGAGCCCGCAATGTAATCGCACCTCCTCATGCACGTACTGGCATGACATCTTCCTCTTTAATTATCAATGCCGCCCTCGATTTATTGGACGTAGGCAAAGACACCGCAGACGAGCTGGACTGATGTATAAGGAATCCATCTGGACAGCATCTGCATCTCTGAATAAGGATATGTCATTTTTCTGACCATGTAAGCGCAGCTACACATATTCGACCATCTCTGGATAATCGGATCAATGCGAAGGTTCAAGGAAACGCTCTGGTTGGAATTTGTAGTTGAAGGTATGTTGAACTTGTACAAGAACAATAAGAGTACGTGTCAAAGACACCCGTTCAAATCCGTGTCATGTCAGCAGCTGCTGAATCCTGATGGATCAGTGATCTGGTCGTTGGCACAAGTAATAACAAGCAAGTAAGTACCCAAAACATCCACGAGTGTTTTATGACGTGGCAGTGGAATGTTGAATTTTACAAGTTGACAAACCGGTAGTGACTCGCGCCCAACAAGCTTTATCGGATTGAGTTGAGCAATTTTTGCGTGGTAGACGAATTTAGGCGTCATTTGTGAAAATCCTATGATAGGAATCGTTTATGTACTTCCACTGGGGGTTTTGAGCTGGCATTGACAATGCTTCAAGATTATAGGTGGCAGTCTACTGGCATTGCCGCAACTGTTCGAAAAGATTGATTAGCTCACCATGATAACAATGTTCAGCGCATAAAAACAAGCCGTCTTCTTACCGTCTTTACTCTCTTTCACTGGCAGAGTTATTTGAACCCGTATTCTGTCCCATCCTCACAAACGATGCGTTTTTGGATTGACCTCGCGGTTGTTGCTGCTTTGACAGTATCAGTATATACAACATCGATACCTGCCGTGGGCAGTGTCAATGACAATTGTCCTTTCATCTGCATCAATAATGATGCATAAAACTGCTGGATGGGGCATAAATGTGTGAGTATGAGTAATTTGCGTCCTGTATTTGACGACATGACTCATTGGCGTGGCAGGTCTTCCTTAGATGCGATCATTGAGCGGGTCTCAGCTGGCAAGGAAACGATGACTGTGGGGCGGGCCCGGGACTACGCAACATCAGATTAAATCAGTTCAGTTCTTCCTGTTCATGTTTGAAGATGCGTCATTGTAAATAGGCTATGAGAGGAATCGTTGATGTACTTCCACTAGAGGATTTGAGCTGGCATTGACAAGGCTTCTGGCGGTCTGCTGGCATTGCCGCACTATCAACTGTTCGAAGGGATTGAATAACAATGTTCAGCGAATAAAAACAAGCCGCCTTCTTACTTTCACTGGCAGATCTATTTGAACCCATATCCTATCCCACCCTCACAAACGATGCGTTTTTGGATTGACCTCGCCGTTGTTGCTGCTTTGACAGCATCAGTATATACAACATCGATACCTGCCGTGGACAGTGTCATTAATGACGGTTGTCCTTGGCTCTGTGTCCATAGTTCTGCATGCGAATACTGCTCGTTGGGGAATAAATGTGTAAGTATGAGCAGTTTGCGTCCTGTATTTAACGACATGACTCCTCGACATGGCAGTTCTTTTTTGGATGCGATTGGCCTTAACTGGCAAGAAAAAGGTGGCTGTGAAGCGGGCCCGGGGCTACACAACATCAGTTTGAATCAGTTCAGTTCTTCCTGCTCAAGTTTGACATGGGGAGGACAAATGGTTGACGAATCTTTCGAGTGCGGTTAAAAGTTGTTTGGAGATGCGTCGTGGATGCATCGAAGCAGATTAGAGAGTTGGTTTAATTTTTTGTATTGGTGCAGCTAGTTAGAAATTAAATGTTGTTTGAGTCTTTCGGTGTCATCATGTATCCAAAATCATCATTAGAAAAGGACCTAGTGACTCGCCTTCAGGACGTCCCATTGTACAGTATGCGTATGTGCGGCGTCCACGACCTGTTAAAGCTGGAGAACGGGGTCTGCGTCACGCTGGAAGGTGCATCAGAGAATCAATGAGTCCTTGATAAGGTAGCCGTGAGAACTATATAGGAGGGCATAACTCTGCGCTTACTTTGACAAACGTTCGGACGACGCACAAATACGCAACATGGATTCGAAGTCCCGAAGGTGAGCGTATTTGTGCGTGCAAAGGGATTAGTCATCAACTGTGTGTCTTAGCGTTGATACTAATATTTGTGAATCTAACGTCGTTCTAACTCCTAATGATCTAACGCGTCTTTCGCCAGTTGGGGGGGAAGGGGTTTGGATCCCTCGGTGTCTATAGCTGTTTGCTGATATTTGCGCGAGTCTCTGAAATCGAATCCTTTGGTTCTGAAGACACTGGTGGCCCGCCCTGCCACCGTAACCTGCCCATATAAAGCCAGCCACCATTATTTGGATGTCATTGACTTGCCAGTAAATTATAACTTGCTACTATAGGTCTGTCAAAATTCTGGCATTGGCTGATTATACCAGCATAACCTGCCTATCTATTGTTTTATCATGTGGTCTTGTGGTACAGATTTTGTTAATTATTTATTAGCTAAAGGTAGATAAATCTTTTTCTTTTTTTTTTGGACGAGCAATGTATATTTGTAGCAACTGAGTAAATCTAGTTCTACATATATGTGCTATAGCAGAGCTTGGAGCTTTGGTCCGAGGAAAAAATGCACTTACGCACTCCTGTTATGTGGGGTGTGTGTGACTCTTGGCTACCTGGTGACCTTGTTCTGAGAGGGCCTGGGTTGCTTGATACCCACTAAAACCTCGAGGGCGATGGCCCAATTTTTAGGTAGGGGGTCTGTGGATGTGATTATATCTGTCCAGGTTGATGTGACTAGGTGTTGGAAGGTTTGGGTTCGGTTTATTTTCCTTGCGGTAAGTCTATCGATTTGGCCCTTGAACCAGTACCACCACCATTGGTCGGTTTTAAAAAGAACAGAAGAATGAGAGCACAGTGAGATGGAGAAGTCATATTTGACCCATCTGTCACAGCAAAGTCCCACATATCAGAATGCTTCTGTATCTTCATGGACCCTGAACGTCTAATACAAATACCTGCATACCGACTTCGTGAACCAGGAATAGGCAGAGGCGAGGTGATGGAGCCAATGACTGTGTACACTGATGGGTCATGTAAAAACAATGGAAAATATAATGCCGCATGCGGCAGTGAAGTGTGGATTGAGGAAGACCACCCTATGAACAAAGCGTTAAGAATACCTGGAATAAAACAATCAAACCAGATTGGAGAACTGGCAGCAGTCCTCATCGCATTACAATCCATAAACCCCCTAACCCTGTTGAAAATCATAATGGACTCAAAATACGTCATAAAAGGTATCACCACCCACCTAAGAGAGTGGGAAGACACTGGATGGATCGGAGTAGACAATGCGAACATCTTCAAGGCCATTGCGTACCAACTGCGGTGACGCCCAACACCAACTACATTCAAATGGGTAAAAGGTCACCAAGGGAACATAGGAAATGAAAAGGCTGATCAGCTCACACTTACCGGCGCTCAACGTCAAGTCCCCGATGAGCTCAACACTTACGTCCCAGGGAATTTCGACCTTCAAGGAATGAAACTATCTATGATCACACAACAGTTAGCATACAGAGCGATTGCGAACACGACCCACCTTGAGTATAAAAGAACAACCTTGAGCCTACTAGACCTCACGAGATATGGCATAGAGACCCTGACATCCACTCTTGAAACTGACACCGTGATCTGGAAGGGATGCAGACATAAAGACATCATGAAGAAAATACAAATGTTCCTATATAAAACATTAAACAATGCATACCGCATTGGCAAATTCTGGCTATAAATACCTACTTACGAACATAGAGCAATATGCCAACTGTGCCCAGGTGAGATAGACTCCATGGAACATATCCTAATAAACTGCAGGGACCCAGTGAGAAGAACGATATGGGACCTAGCCAAACAACTATGGCCAGAAAAGCACGGACCTTGGCCAGCCCCACACATAGGTCTTGTCCTTGGATGCGGCGCTATCGCCCCCCCAACGAGACCAAACAACGACAACACAAACAACAGCAGAACTCTGACAGGAACTTCACATCTCCTAAGAATATTAATTTCAGAATCAGCCCATCTCATTTGGACTATGAGATGTGACAGAACAATAAATGGCACCAAATACACAGAACTCACCACCAAGAACCGCTGGTATAACGCTATAAATAAAAGACTGCACATTGATAGAGCAATTGCGAGCAAAGAGAAAAGAAATATTAAAACAGAAATGTTAATTAAAAACACGTGGTCAGACGTCATAGACGTTAACACACCCTATCCCCAGGATGACTGGATGACAAATTTAGAGGTTTTAGTGGGTATCGGTCTACCTAGGCCCTCGCAGACCATGGTAACCAGGTAGAATAGAGTCCCACACTACTCCAATCACCGGAGTGTGCATAAGCAGCATTTTCCCTCAGACGACACCTAGTAGTAGAGGTCGCTATAAGCATTTACGTAAGGGCTAGACAGTGTCAGTTGCTTCATAATACTATCACTTTTCCAAAAAAAAAAAAAAAGTCTATCAATTTGTAGTCGTTTGTTGATTGTTGACGTCCAATGCTTTGTAATTGTTTGTTAGTCTGCATCTGTTGGCGCCATCAATACCATAGTACACTCAATTTCCTGTTTTAGACACGTCATTTTGCAAATGTCAACCAAATCAAACCCAGTCTGACCATGCTGAACAGCCGAAACATGTCAGATAGCCTGTAGATTTGAACCTAGTGTAAGACTTAATCTATTCCATGACCGTAATACTATGGGGGCATTTGTCTTCTGTTCAGATGAAGGATGTGCTCTCTGTCGGAAATTACTCCAAGAGACCATGCCATTTGACACTCATGACTACCAGCTCAAAGTCATAACACACATTTCATGGTCTGAGTTGCAAATGAGGAGAGTGCGGGACGGACTCCTTTGAGCTCAGTGTAGGGAGGTGTTGTCGCGAACATAAATTTGAGTTCGGGGTTGTTGTTGCTAAGGATGCCATCTGGTGAGTGAAACCACATGTGAATGAGGTCGGCAGGAGTATACTTTGTGCGACCACGAAGGAAATGTTGGACATAAGCAGCATGCGAAGATGTTCGAGAAGTGGATTTATCACCCTTTACAGGAGGGCGAAAAGCATGGTACAGGAACTCCGAAAGTGTCCAGTTTACGTGCTCGATTGCACAGAGTATATAGGCGAGCTTGCTGCCAGCGTTGGTTTTGGGGACACTGGTTGCATCTGTCC